>NIVC01000594.1:148637-168637 GCA_002269645.1 Macrostomum lignano
GGAATGCTCCAGTCACGGACTTCCTTGATCTTCTCCGGGTCGACATCGATTCCGTCCTTTGACACGACGTGGCCAAGGAATTTGACCTCATCGGCCAGGAATCTGCACTTAGATGGCTTTAGCCTCAAGTTGGCTGCGCGCAGGCGCTGGAATACCGCCTCGAGATTCGTTAGATGCTCGCTGACAGTTCGGGACCAAATGATGATATCGTCGATGTAGACGAGCGCCATTTTCCACAGAAGGTCGTGTAGTACCATATTCATCAACCTTGTGAATGTCGCCGGCGCATTGGTCAATCCGAAGGGCAGCACCTTGAACGCGAATTGCCCCCGATGCGGAATGACAAAAGCAGTCTTTTCTTGATCCTCCCTTTTGACCTTAACTTGCCAATAGCCGGAGCACAGGTCGAGCGTCGAAAATACAGCCGCACCTCCGAGCGCTTCAAGTGCGTCATCGACACGCGGGATTGCTATGGCGTCCTTGACAGTTCGTTGATTCAACTCCTGTAGTCGACACACAGTCGCAGTTCCCCATTCTTCTTACGGACACAGACCACTGGCGAACTCCACGGCGATTGGGTCGGTTCAATCATCTTCGTTGCCAAAAGCTCGTCGATTTGTCGGTCGACTTCGCCGCGCCAATGTGGCGGTAGCCGTCGCGGAGGCTGTTTTACGGCTGTTCCGGTGGTCTCAATTTCATGCTGCACGATGTCCGTCGTCCCGAGGCGCGCTGTACTCTCTGCGAAAACATCTGCGTATCGATTCACCAATCTTAGGAAGCTCGCTTTGTCTGCCCCCGTGAGCTGCTTGGAGCCGTGCTGGTTCAGTGCCGCCTCTGGTCCCATGGATCGCAGCTGGGTCGTAAAACCGACGCTTGCTCTTCGATGCTGGCTACCAGAACCTCTTGAGCCGGATCTGATGGTCGAAACCAGCCGATGACAGCTCCCTTCCGCAGCCGCAGCTCGGAGTCCGTGACATTCGCGAAGTGAACTGGTAGGGTGTTGCCCTGCTGGATGAGGCAGACGCTCCTGGCTAGCATTGGTCTCTCATCGCTCTTCAGTTTTTCGTCTGGCTCGGCGACGCCGAGCACTCCGGAATTCTGTGTCGCTGTTCTCGAATCCTGGCTGAGACGGTCCGTTCGTGATTGGCCGGAATGATCAAGTTTTCGTTCAGGTACAACCGGCAGACGACTGGTTTGTGCTTGGTCTCTCGGATTGGCACACGTGAACCGTTCACGCGGAAAACTCCTCCGGCGAAATCGATTTGGCACCGGTGGCGGCGTAAGAAGTCGGTGCCTAGCAACAGTTCGTAGCCGACCCCTTGGACCACCGCAATTGGCGTCTGTAAAGTTTCTGATCCGAACTGTAGGGGAAGCGACGCGCATCCTAACACATTCATGGGAGTTCCGTTCGCTGAGATCAGGTGGGTTTCCGAAGGGCTGAGTTCAACTCGAACCGACTTGCTCAACTGCCGCCAGGTCCTCTCGTTCACCAGCGACATGACCGAGCCCGAATCCAACAGACACGGCAACTCAATCTCGCCAATTTTTACCGACACGTAGATTGACACGGGATTAAAAGCTGTTGCAGGTTGATCTCTATCTCTTGAGCAGTCCGCCGGCATCCTGCTGCACGTCGCTCCGGGGCTGCATCTTCGTCTCGGGTTGGGGCCTCTACTGTCTCGGCGGAACTCCCTCGCCCCTGCGGAAGTTCCCCTTGCCGTTTCCCTGTTGCTGACGGGTTGGGCAGTTAGTCGCGATGTGCCCTGGCTTGTTGCAGAAGAAGCAGCGAATTCCTCCCGTTCGTCGAGGCTTCTGATGGTCGCCTTCGTCGGAGTCGGTCGGTCGAGCTGCGGCGCTGCTATGCGGTTCCGCTATCAGCGACTCGAGCTGAACCACTTTGCCTTGAAGCTGCCTCACCAGTTTCTTCAACTCCTCGAGCTCTTTGTCCTTTTCTTGGGAGTAGGCTCCATCCTCCCGAGGCACAGATTCCGCCGCGCCGCTCACCACGAAGACTCCTCGGTGGCCGCTGCCAGTTGCTCCAGCCGATCTCGGTCCCTTCGCCGCCTTGGACGCCGCCTCGAGCTGCCTCACCGCGCGTTGTGCTGCCACCAGACCTTCGGGCTGCTGCAGGTAGAGCTTCTCTCGCTGGAGGTCGGAGAGTCTCACCCCTTGCATGAAGCGATCCTTCGCGAGGTCGTCCTGCAGCTCGGCAGTTGCCGCCGGGTAGGCACAGCGCACCAGTTCAAGGAGAGCATCTGCGTAGGCCTCCAACGACTCGCCATCCTTCTGATCTCGGGTTTTTAGCTCGACCTTGCTGTCCTGCTCTGTCCGGTACGGGAGAAGCGAGCCTCCAACCGGGCGGTGAATCCCTCGTAGTCCAGCGGATCCACAGGATCGTCGGGTCCCGGCAGGTTCAGATTATCGACCGCAGCGTACGCCGTAGCGAGATCCAGCATGCTCATCAAGTGCTCGCGGCGATGCTCCTCGTCAATCTCGGCGGAGTCGCAATAAGCGTTGAAAGAGCGCAGCCAGAGTCGAAAATTCATGCTTGACGTGTACTTCACGGGCTTCGGGAGTCTCGGTGGCTGGGCTGGTCCATCCGCTCGCAGACGCTCGGCTAGCAGCCGAATCAGTTCGTCCACATTCGCCATGACAGCTCACAAGCAAACTGAGCAGTCCCTGTTCGGGCGCCAATGTTGTATCCCCCTTCCTCGCTGGCACGGCCGGGTTGGGCGACGGGTAGCGGTGTCGGGGTTCGGGTACTAGACTGCCCAGGGCTTACGAGCTCGATCGGCGACCCCGAGGCGTACGGACACTTCGGGGGGAGGTCAAGGTTGAGAAGTCGAGAGAGAGGGGAGGGGCGGCTGTGGGCGGGCGGCCACTCGACAGCCTGGTGAGTCAAGGAAGAGAGAGAGGGCTGCGGGCGGTCGGCCACTCGACAGCCTGGTGAATCAAGGAAAAGAGAGAGGGCTGTGGGCGGGCGGCCACTCGACAGCCTGGTGAGTCAAGGAAGAGAGAGAGGGCTGCGGGCGGTCGGCCACTCGACAGCCTGGTGAGTCAGACTGAGGAGAGAGTGAGAGAGAGAGAGATCAGGAGAGCGACCCCGAGGAACACAGGCAATTGTCTCGACAGCTTACCGGGCCGGGTCGATTATAGCACTCATACACGGGAAGGCCGATCGATTGCAATAAATTGAGTCTTCGCAGTAAGAGACCGTCTTTACGGCTGATCGCTGGTCACGTTCGTTTATTTATCGCGGTGGGCGCAAATGGGCGCAGGCACGGTGAGAAAAGGGGCGGGGTCTGAGCGTCGCCTTAAATAACGAGTAAAAAGGGGCAGGGGCGCAAACAAGGGGGGGAGAAAGGGCTTAAACAATGGAGCTGATTGACAGCTGATTGGCTGCGGCGAGGGGAGGGTGGAAGCGCGCACGGCCAGGGAGAGGGAGAGAGAGCAGAGGCCCAGCCAATCAGCACGGCTAGCCAAAGGGCTAAACAGCCAAGGCGAGAGAGAGAGAGAAAGAGAGCAGAGGCTCAGCCAAAGGGCTCATAGCTCCAGACTGGCTTGAGCCGGGGGGGGGGGTAACAATAATCAACTACCAAAGTCAACAACTATCAAAGTGCACTTGCACCAGGGAGCACTGTGACACAGGTCACAACACCCTCCCCCTAAAAAAAAGAAAACGACGCGCTTTGACTGAATGAAAATGAAAAAAAAATGTAATGAAATGAAACTGAATGAAAGAGACCAAGAGTGTCAGGCAGCGGCCGAGAGCGCAGGACAGGGGCCGAGGATGTCGGACAGGCCGAGAACACCGGGCACGGCCGAGAATGCCGGACTGTGGCCGAAAACGCCGGGCATGGCCGAGAACACCGGCACGGCCGAGAATGCCGGACTGTGGCCGAAAACGCCGGCATGGCCGAGAATGCCGGACAGCGGCCGAGAATGCCGGGCAGCGGCCGAGAATGCCGGGCAGCGACCGAGAACGCCGGGCATGGCCGAGAGTGCCGGACAGCGGCCGAGAATGCCGGGCAGCGGCCGAGAATGCCGGGCAGCGACCGAGAACGCCGGGCATGGCCGAGAGTGCCGGACAGCGGCCGAGAATGCCGGGCAGCGGCCGAGAATGCCGGGCAGCGACCGAGAACGCCGGGCATGGCCGAGAGTGCCGGACAGCGGCCGAGAATGCCGGGCAGCGGCCGAGAATGCCGGGCAACGACCGAGAGCGCGGGCATGGCCGAGAGTGTTCCCCGCCCTTCCTTCGGGGCCGCTCCCAGTGCCAAACAGAGGGATCACAACGACGATCAGAGGAGAGATGGGATGAAATGAAGGAGTGAAGGTCTCTTGCCCGCCCTGGCATCCTGCCCCAGAACCCCCTAGACCGCCACCTCCGCCGCCCGGCGCAACAACCCCAACACGCGTCCTCCGTCGATTAGTTCAAACTGAGGGATCGCAACACTCATGACGAACCGAGTGCTTCGCTTGAAGGCAGGCCGCCGCCAGACACGCCGAGCATGACCCCGACACTTGGCGCTGATGTCACGGAGAATGAACTTGACAGTCTGAGCCAAAAGCTCGGCGATTTCGCGTCGATGATCCAGCCGCTCGCTGCCGCACAGTCCCACCATTTCAGTCAAAAGCCGGAACATCGCAGCTGGACTCCCCGACAACAAAGCGTGCCGAAGCTCCGACCGGATTCGAGCTCTTCGCTGCGTTGCCTCCCCGCTCCAGGTGTATTCCACCTCGGTACTCGGCTCGCTCCTCATCAGCCACGCTGGCGACTCCCGTTGGTCGATGACGAGCTCCGGTTCGTCTTCTGACATCGAAGTTTCGCCGTCGAATTCATTCAAGAGCTCTTCTTCCTCTGACTGCGTGATTTCACAGCAGCTCTGAGCAGTCTCCTCGCCGCCGCAACCACCACGCTCGCTTCCTTCCGACTCCCTGTCCTCGTCTGACTCTTCTGTTTCGTCTTCAATCGTTACGACAAACTCCTCCGGGACGCACATCCCATCCGGCGGGACAAAATACCGGGCGCACTCGAGCGGGTTGCTAACGGCATCCTGCCCGAACCGGTCGTACAGCGCTCGTCGAAACGGACACAGCAGGACCGCACTCGCATGCTGCAGCCTCTGGAAATTCTCCGTTCCACCGGGTCCACACTTGTCGGGGTGCCGTCGCAGGCTCTCACGGCGGTACGCACGTCGCAGCTCCTCCTCCGTCGCGAAGGGGCTGACACCAAACTCGGCGTAGAGGTCCATGCCCGGAAAGCAGTGCCTGCAACAACCACGACTCACTTTTGAGAGCAGGGCAATGGTTCCTTCGAGCCTCTTTGGGGCGCCGATCCTTCATCCCTGATGGCAGGGTTGGGCAGGTGGGACCTCCACTGACGGGCCTTAAGAGGGGAAATATATATTTTTGTTTGTGAAGCAGAGGCAATAACACGAGCCCAGTTTTCAATAACGCGGGTGATGACGCAGACGATGCTTCGAACCAAATGTTGATGACGCAGGTGATGACGCGGATGATGCTTCGAACCAAATGTTGATGACGCAGGTGATGACGCGGATGATGCTTCGAACCAAATGTTGATGACGCAGGTGATGACGCGACATTGCGCACGCACTCACGTCCGCTCTTAATAATAAACGGGCGTTCCATAACGCTGCGGAACCCTTCGATCCCTCTGGGGTCGACCTTCGATGACTTCAACTGGCGCTTCCGGCTGCGGCTGCACTCCTGGCTGCTGCACATCCATTGGTTCTCCCTCCTCTCGAACCCGCCCGGAATGTCGCCACCATCGCTCCTCATCCTCATCGTCCGATTCCTGCGAGTCCTCCCTGACGGATTCCGTCTCTTGAGCAGGACCTGGGTGGTACCTCCTTGGTGCAGGACGCCGAGGGCCACCGGTGCCGTCGACCGGGTACTTCCGGTACCGAGGCAGGAGGTTGTTAAAGTGCACCACCTTGATCGGCTTCCGTCGACCTTCCTGTCGAATCCTATAGCGCGTCTCCGACAGCTTCTCGAGAACTACGGCAGGTCCGGTCCAGGGTGAGTGGAGCTTCGCTTTGGCACCGGCCTTCAACACGGGGTTGTAGACGAACACCTCGTCGCCAGCCACGAATTCTCGACCCTTCACCTTCCGGTCGTACCAGTCTTTCTGCACTCGTTGATATGACGTTATTCTCTCACGCACCACCCGATGGGCTTCCACGAGCGTCTCCCGCAGGTTCTGGACTTCCTCGCAGTACGGTTCGATGTCCAGTGGGCGCGCCACTCCCAAGTCAACTGGCAGAGACATCTCGCGACCATGCAGAAGGAAGAAGGGTGAGTAGCCGGTGCCGCGGTGCACACTGGAGCGATACGCCATGAGCGCCGGGGCAACGAATTCGTCCCACCGCCTCTGATCCGGCTCCTTCACCAGGTGCGCCCGGATCACTGCAGTCAGCGTCTTATTGAAGCTTTCCACTTGGCCGTTTCCAGAGGGGTGATAGGCGGTCGTACGCGTCTTTCGGATATTCAGACTTTCGCACAGCTGGCCGATCAATTGCGACTCGAAATTGGCTCCCTGATCCGAGTGGATTGTTCCTGGGGCTCCGTAGTGACAGACCCACTCCTCGAGCATTGCCCTTGCACAGGTGCTGGCCGTCTGATCTGGCACCGGTACTGCCACTGGCCACTTACTGAACGCGTCCTGCATCGTCAGTATGTATTTGTTGCCTCGGACGCTGGTTGGCAGTGGTCCAATCAAATCCACCATCACTCTTTCAAACACATGGCTGCTGGGAATCGGCTCCAATGGGGCCTTCCGCCGCATCCCGGGCTTGCTCCGGTTACAGTCGTCACACCTTCGCACAAACTCCTCGACCTCTCGCTTCAAGCCGGGTCTCCAGAATCGGTTCCTGACTTTCTCCAGAGTCTTTGCTACGCCGAAGTGTCCACCTCCTGGTCCAGAGTGCAGCGTCTGCAGAGCGTCGGGGATCAATTTCTTCGGGAGAACAGCCCGCGGTGGGTGACGTCCCAGATCCTTGATGACGAGGGTGTTGTCCACAATTTCCAGCCGAGGCTTTTGTGCCCAGATGGCTCGGGTCGTTGGTGACGCACCCCGAGGTGGCTCTTCGTTTGCTCGGCCGGCGTGCATCGACTGGTAAACTGGAGCGATGTCGTTGTCCACAGCTTGTGCTGCTGCCAGCTCATCTCGGCTGAGCAACCCGAGCAGCGTCGTTACCCTGACCCCGGGGAGGTCATCAGTCCGGCACGACGGGCAGTTATCCATTTCGGGATGTCGTCGCGGCGGCTTGCGTGACAGCGCGTCCGCATTCTGATGACGCGCCCCTGGCCGATGCTCCACTGCGAAGTCGAATGGCGCCAACCTCTCCATCCACCGAGCCAACTGGCCTTCCGGCTGCCTCATACTTCGGAGCCACTGCAGACTTGCGTGGTCGGTGCGCACCCGGAACCTCCGGCCAAGTAGATAGTACCGGAACCTCTCTGCGAATGTCACCAGCGCCAGGAGCTCGATTCGTGTCGTGCAATAGTTGAATTCGGCCCCTTGCAGACGCCGACTCCCGTACGCAATAACCCGCTCTGACCCGTCTTCTTGTACCTGCGACAAGACTGCTCCGAGACCCTGTCGGGTACTTCCATCGGTATCCAAGATGAACTCACCAGCCGTGGGGTCGAAGTTCGGGTAGGCCATCACGCGGCAACCGGTCAATTCTTCTTTCAGCTTTTTGAAGGCCTCATCGTGTTCCTCTCTCCAACTGAACGGCTTGTCTTTCTTTGTCAGATCAAAAAGTGGTGCAGCGACTATCGAGAATTCTGGTATGAAGTTTCGGTAGTAACCAGCCAGACCCAGGAACGACTGAAGGTCTTTTGCATTTCTTGGAATGCTCCAGTCACGGACTTCCTTGATCTTCTCCGGGTCGACATCGATTCCGTCCTTTGACACGACGTGGCCAAGGAATTTGACCTCATCGGCCAGGAATCTGCACTTAGATGGCTTTAGCCTCAAGTTGGCTGCGCGCAGGCGCTGGAATACCGCCTCGAGATTCGTTAGATGCTCGCTGACAGTTCGGGACCAAATGATGATATCGTCGATGTAGACGAGCGCCATTTTCCACAGAAGGTCGTGTAGTACCATATTCATCAACCTTGTGAATGTCGCCGGCGCATTGGTCAATCCGAAGGGCAGCACCTTGAACGCGAATTGCCCCCGATGCGGAATGACAAAAGCAGTCTTTTCTTGATCCTCCCTTTTGACCTTAACTTGCCAATAGCCGGAGCACAGGTCGAGCGTCGAAAATACAGCCGCACCTCCGAGCGCTTCAAGTGCGTCATCGACACGCGGGATTGCTATGGCGTCCTTGACAGTTCGTTGATTCAACTCCTGTAGTCGACACACAGTCGCAGTTCCCCATTCTTCTTACGGACACAGACCACTGGCGAACTCCACGGCGATTGGGTCGGTTCAATCATCTTCGTTGCCAAAAGCTCGTCGATTTGTCGGTCGACTTCGCCGCGCCAATGTGGCGGTAGCCGTCGCGGAGGCTGTTTTACGGCTGTTCCGGTGGTCTCAATTTCATGCTGCACGATGTCCGTCGTCCCGAGGCGCGCTGTACTCTCTGCGAAAACATCTGCGTATCGATTCACCAATCTTAGGAAGCTCGCTTTGTCTGCCCCCGTGAGCTGCTTGGAGCCGTGCTGGTTCAGTGCCGCCTCTGGGTCCCATGGATCGCAGCTGGGTCGTAAAACCGACGCTTGCTCTTCGATGCTGGCTACCAGAACCTCTTGAGCCGGATCTGATGGTCGAAACCAGCCGATGACAGCTCCCTTCCGCAGCCGCAGCTCGGAGTCCGTGACATTCGCGAAGTGAACTGGTAGGGTGTTGCCCTGCTGGATGAGGCAGACGCTCCTGGCTAGCATTGGTCTCTCATCGCTCTTCAGTTTTTCGTCTGGTTCGGCGACGCCGAGCACTCCGGAATTCTGTGTCGCTGTTCTCCGAATCCTGGCTGAGACGGTCCGTTCGTGATTGGCCGGAATGATCAAGTTTTCGTTCAGGTACAACCGGCAGACGACTGGTTTGTGCTTGGTCTCTCGGATTGGCACACGTGAACCGTTCACGCGGAAAACTCCTCCGGCGAAATCGATTTGGCACCGGTGGCGGCGTAAGAAGTCGGTGCCTAGCAACAGTTCGTAGCCGACCCCTTGGACCACCGCAATTGGCGTCTGTAAAGTTTCTGATCCGAACTGTAGGGGAAGCGACGCGCATCCTAACACATTCATGGGAGTTCCGTTCGCTGAGATCAGGTGGGTTTCCGAAGGGCTGAGTTCAACTCGAACCGACTTGCTCAACTGCCGCCAGGTCCTCTCGTTCACCAGCGACATGACCGAGCCCGAATCCAACAGACACGGCAACTCAATCTCGCCAATTTTTACCGACACGTAGATTGACACGGGATTAAAAGCTGTTGCAGGTTGATCTCTATCTCTTGAGCAGTCCGCCGGGCATCCTGCTGCACGTCGCTCCGGGGCTGCATCTTCGTCTCGGGTTGGGGCCTCTACTGTCTCGGCGGAACTCCCTCGCCCCTGCGGAAGTTCCCCTTGCCGTTTCCCTGTTGCTGACGGGTTGGGCAGTTAGTCGCGATGTGCCCTGGCTTGTTGCAGAAGAAGCAGCGAATTCCTCCCGTTCGTCGAGGCTTCTGATGGTCGCCTTCGTCGGAGTCGGTCGGTCGAGCTGCGGCGCTGCTATGCGGTTCCGCTATCAGCGACTCGAGCTGAACCACTTTGCCTTGAAGCTGCCTCACCAGTTTCTTCAACTCCTCGAGCTCTTTGTCCTTTTCTTGGGAGTAGGCTCCATCCTCCCGAGGCACAGATTCCGCCGCGCCGCTCACCACGAAGACTCCTCGGTGGCCGCTGCCAGTTGCTCCAGCCGATCTCGGTCCCTTCGCCGCCTTGGACGCCGCCTCGAGCTGCCTCACCGCGCGTTGTGCTGCCACCAGACCTTCGGGCTGCTGCAGGTAGAGCTTCTCTCGCTGGAGGTCGGAGAGTCTCACCCCTTGCATGAAGCGATCCTTCGCGAGGTCGTCCTGCAGCTCGGCAGTTGCCGCCGGGTAGGCACAGCGCACCAGTTCAAGGAGAGCATCTGCGTAGGCCTCCAACGACTCGCCATCCTTCTGATCTCGGGTTTTTAGCTCGACCTTGCTGTCCTGCTCTGTCCGGTACCGGGAGAAGCGAGCCTCCAACCGGGCGGTGAATCCCTCGTAGTCCAGCGGATCCACAGGATCGTCGGGTCCCGGCAGGTTCAGATTATCGACCGCAGCGTACGCCGTAGCGAGATCCAGCATGCTCATCAAGTGCTCGCGGCGATGCTCCTCGTCAATCTCGGCGGAGTCGCAATAAGCGTTGAAAGAGCGCAGCCAGAGTCGAAAATTCATGCTTGACGTGTACTTCACGGGCTTCGGGAGTCTCGGTGGCTGGGCTGGTCCATCCGCTCGCAGACGCTCGGCTAGCAGCCGAATCAGTTCGTCCACATTCGCCATGACAGCTCACAAGCAAACTGAGCAGTCCCTGTTCGGGCGCCAATGTTGTATCCCCCTTCCTCGCTGGCACGGCCGGGTTGGGCGACGGGTAGCGGTGTCGGGGTTCGGGTACTAGACTGCCCAGGGCTTACGAGCTCGATCGGCGACCCCGAGGCGTACGGACACTTCGGGGGGAGGTCAAGGTTGAGAAGTCGAGAGAGAGGGGAGGGGCGGCTGTGGGCGGGCGGCCACTCGACAGCCTGGTGAGTCAAGGAAGAGAGAGAGGGCTGCGGGCGGTCGGCCACTCGACAGCCTGGTGAATCAAGGAAAAGAGAGAGGGCTGTGGGCGGGCGGCCACTCGACAGCCTGGTGAGTCAAGGAAGAGAGAGAGGGCTGCGGGCGGTCGGCCACTCGACAGCCTGGTGAGTCAGACTGAGGAGAGAGTGAGAGAGAGAGAGATCAGGAGAGCGACCCCGAGGAACACAGGCAATTGTCTCGACAGCTTACCGGGCCGGGTCGATTATAGCACTCATACACGGGAAGGCCGATCGATTGCAATAAATTGAGTCTTCGCAGTAAGAGACCGTCTTTACGGCTGATCGCTGGTCACGTTCGTTTATTTATCGCGGTGGGCGCAAATGGGCGCAGGCACGGTGAGAAAAGGGGCGGGGTCTGAGCGTCGCCTTAAATAACGAGTAAAAAGGGGCAGGGGCGCAAACAAGGGGGGGAGAAAGGGCTTAAACAATGGAGCTGATTGACAGCTGATTGGCTGCGGCGAGGGGAGGGTGGAAGCGCGCACGGCCAGGGAGAGGGAGAGAGAGCAGAGGCCCAGCCAATCAGCACGGCTAGCCAAAGGGCTAAACAGCCAAGGCGAGAGAGAGAGAGAAAGAGAGCAGAGGCTCAGCCAAAGGGCTCATAGCTCCAGACTGGCTTGAGCCGGGGGGGGGGTAACAATAATCAACTACCAAAGTCAACAACTATCAAAGTGCACTTGCACCAAGGGAGCACTGTGACACAGGTCACAACACAGGGATCAGTGGCGTACGCAGGACTTTCCATTGGGAGGGGGCCGCGCGGCCCCCTGCCCCCCTGCGTACGCCACTGTAGAGGATCGGTGTAACCTAAGTTCTATAAAATAAATAATTGATCTTGTAGTGTGCGTGCGTACGCACCGTTATTGTGGGCCAGTGCACACATGATTAGGGCTGTCTGATTAGTTACGGAGTGGGGGTGGGTGTCGCCAACCACATTTAACCAAGTCAAGTCATAATATAAAGGCAGATGAGATAGATAAACGTACGCGCCCTGAGAGACGTTGAGTACCAGTTTCCCTGCACGCCAAAATATTGCCTGTTTCAGTTGTAGCAAATCCTATACTATTCTGTCAACTATGGTAGTTAGACCCATCCGCTGTAACATTAATGACAAGACTATCCACCAGATCCGAATGTTACACACGTGTCACTAGGGCTCACAAATTCCCGGGATCCCAGGGGTTAGTCCCAGTATGTCACTTTTCATCCGACAGCTCATTCGATTCAAATGGTACCTTTGATTTGCTATTATTGGAAAATGAAATACTTTTCATAGAAAAATGGTGGCAAACAACAAAAATCCTCCTTAACTCCGAACTCAATTTGACAGACTGACTCGAATTCGCGACCTCACCCAGAGCGGCTTAAGCGCCAACGAGATTCGCTTGGTCACCGGTCTGAAGTGCAGCAAGAGTGTTAGACGCTGTCTGAAATGGAGCTCCGCCGATGCTGCCGTGACTGCCGCATCTCCCTCCTCCGCTGCTAACGCCGTCGAGGACATCCCAGTTGACGATTTTGGCGAGGAATTTCAAGCGGGAATTGGAATGGAATTTCAAACTGACTTTGAGATGGAGTGAATGACTGGATGATGAGACTCAGAGACCTGGTTTCCTCGTTTTTTATTGAGTTTTTAAACTTCAAGTTACGTAGGTCGGCTTGTTTAAGGCTACTTTAGTGCATACATGTAGTATTCAGTAGTATCAGTAGGTTTTTTTCACATTTCTCTTATCAAATACTGAAGCTTGGTAAAATTTTTATATTACTCTACAGTCTAAAATTAATTAATTAACCTTTCAAAGACACGCCGTTGAAGTGGTTATTGTTAATATATATACTGTTTGTTTACCTGTAATCTGTTTCGTTAAAATGATTTTTAATACTCTTAGTTTTAAAAACAGGTTGTGCTACCGAAAGATCTACGTAGATTTAATAGGAGTAGATGTGTTTCGGGCTCTGGATGTGTTTCAGGCTCTTTAGACGCCTTTCAGGATCTAGAGAGCCTGAAACGCATTTAGAGAGCCTGAAGCATATCTAGAGAGCCTGAAACACATCTAGAGACTCTGAAACATATCTAGAGACTCTGAAACTCATCTAGGGAGCCCGAAACACATATAGAGACTTTGAAACCCGTCTAGAGATCCCTGAAAGCGTCCAGAGGCCACAAAGCTTAAGATAAAGGTATTTATTTATTCTATAATATGTTACCATTTTGACAATCCTTTTTTCTTATCATTATAAGATTTACTATAAGATCCGCATCACAAATTTTTTTCCTCGCTACTCACAAGTAATATAAAAAGCGACTACGACATCTCAAAATATGTTTAAACTTATTCAACCACAGGTCCACAACCGGAAAGAACCGATGTCCAATCGGTATTTTTTATACGCCTTTCTTTCTTTCTTTAGCCATGCCCACCAATGGTTGCGGGCAAGCCTAAAATGCTCGTGGCTTGACGTTGGCAAGATGGCTGCAAAGCTATTGGCTATTGCTATATACACGATTAGCTCGCACAGGGAATATCGGGTGTTAGCCTTAGGGGGTAAGCAAACCTATAGCTTCGACTTCAAGCTCCCTTCCTAACCCCTCTTTTTAGAACGTTTTTCTATAGCTAGCTATTCGTGCACATATGCCATCACACCGTGTGTGTACACTTGGAAACTGTTATTCGGGAGACACTGTAGCTACCTACACAAACACAACGCACTGCAGACGTACAGAGATCTTGTGTTTGAAATTGGAAACTTCACGCTGTACTGCACGTTAATCTAATTTTCATATTTGTTAGTATTTTTAAAACTACACATTTATATGACCGCATAAACCTTCGTCTGCATTCTGCGAGATAGTAGGGAATCAGGTATGAACTATTACTCATTGACTTATTTATAGTGTGTCAATCTGTATATGAATCATCGTGAATGTACTTTATTTAAAGTACATAATGCAAATATAGTTGAATCCTTAGATAAGATGAATGATTCAAATACATATTGCATTAATAGTCACTGAAAATGTCTGGTCATCGAATCAGTCTGGTCATTGAAGTATTCTGGACATTAAGGTATTCTGATCATATAGATAGATGATCTAATCATTTTAAAATAAATCTGGTCATAGACAAGAATCTGGTCATAGATAAGACTCTAGTCACTGAAACCATACTCTGGTGATTGAAACCATACTCTGGTCATTGAAACCATATTCTGGTCATTGAAACCATATTCTGGTCATTGAAACCATACTCTGGTCATTTAAACCATATTCTGGTCATTGAAACCATATTCTAGTCATTTAAACCATATTCTGGTCATTGAAACCATATTCTGGTCATTGAAACCATATTCTAGTCATTTAAACCATACTCTGGTCATTGAAACCATATTCTGGTCATTGAAACCATATTCTGGTCATTGAAACAATACCTATTCTGGTCATTGAAATCATAATCTAGTCATTAAAACGCAGTTAATCCGTTCAATGCATCCTAGAAATCTCCCATATGTTCATATTTCAAACATTGATAAGCATTAAAAAGCAGCATACATGATTTTAAAGTCGTTATCTAAGTTAAAAATTAATATTGTAAAAATGGAACTGCCCACATTGCCGCTACCAGAACCGAAAGAGTACAAAATTTTAAAACTATTTATGCTTAAATCATTCAATATGCTACAGAATCGTCCAGGCTGTTTTAGATCTAGTTTTGGCGCTGTTGGAGATGGCGCTATTAGATTTGGCGCTATTAGATATGGCGCTATTAGATTTGGTGCTACTAGATTTGGCGTCATTAGATTTGGCGCTATTAGATTTGGCGCTATTAGATTTGGCGCTATTAGATTTGGCGCTATTAGATATGGCGCTATTAAATATGGCGCTATTAGATTTGGCGCTATCAGATTTGGCGCTATTAGATTTGGCGCTATTAGATATGGCGCTATTAGACATGGCGCTATTAGATTGGGCGCTTTTAGATTTGGCGCTATTAGATATGGCGCTATTAGATTTGGCGCTATTAGATTTGGTGCTATTAGATTTGGCGCTATTAGATTTGGCGCTATTAGATTTGGTGCCAATAGATCTGGGGTTGTTAGATTTGGCGCTATTAGATTTGGTGCTATTAGATTTGGCCCTAAAAGATATGGCGCTATTAGATTTGGCGCCAATAGATCTGGCGCTATTAGATTTGGCGCTATTAGATTTGGTGCTATTAGATTTGGCCCTATTAGATATGGCGCTATTAGATTTGGCGCTATTAGACATGGCGCTATTAGATTTGGCGCTTTTAGATTTGGCGCTATTAGATATGGCGCTATTAGATTTGGCGCTATTAGATTTGGTGCTATTAGATTTGGCGCTATTAGATTTGGCGCTATTAGATTTGGCGCCAATAGATCTGGGGTTGTTAGATTTGGCGCTATTAGATTTGGTGCTATTAGATTTGGCCCTATTAGATATGGCGCTATTAGATTTGGCGCCAATAGATCTGGCGCTATTAGATTTGGCGCTATTAGATTTGGTGCTATTAGATTTGGTGCTATTAGATTCGGCGCTATTAGATTTGGTGCTATTAGATTTGGCGCTATTAGATTTTGTGCTATAGATTTGGCGCTATAAAATCTATCGCTATTAGATTCGGCGCCGTTATCTGCAACAACTGACATAGGCTAGGCTAATGCAGTGCCTATCAAACAATTCAAGCTATATTAGCGCGGTGACTCATCAATGTTTCTTTTTTCATTGTTGCTCATCTTTCAAAACACCGCTTATTCCAGCCGTCTTTTCATCAACCCCCACTTTCAACCTGGCCAATTAAAGCAGTTAAAGGCAATGAAATGATAACCATATGTGGCACAAAGTAAACACTGCCAAAGCCCGAACGCTAGGGGTTTAGGACGCAAGTAGAAGCCTCGACAGCAAAGGCCATTAAAACTGCAACAGCCATCCGAGCTAAAATTGACTTCGCCATAAAAAAATCTTCTCTTGAACTCTGCAGCGCCAGCGTCTCTGTGTTGATTTTTGTTTCGCCACCCTTTTCTGCAGATCGACGCTAGCGGCATGCCGCAAAGACCGGCCTTTCAAGCAGCATTTGGCCTCATCATTCTCGCGTGTCAGCTGCTTCCAAGGGTCCATGGCTGTCCCGGGGAGTGCGTGTGCACCGCTGCGAATCAGGCCGTGCTCTGCTCGGGGGTCACCAACCAGTTCAATGACTACGGTGAGATTCAGACAGACAGACAGACAGACAGGCAGACAGACAGACAGACAGACAGACAGGCAGACAGACAGACAGACAGACAGACACTAAGACAGACAGACAGACAGACAGACAGACAGGCAGACAGACAGACAGACAGACAGACAGGCAGACAGACAGACAGACAGACAGACAGACACTAAGACAGACAGACAGACAGACAGACAGACAGACAGACAGACAGACAGACAGACAGACAGACAGACAGACAGACAGACAGACAGACAGACAGACAGACAGACAGACAGACAGACAGACAGACACTAAGACAGACAGACAGACAGACAGACAGACAGACAGACAGACAGACAGGCAGACAGACAGACAGACAGACAGACAGACACTAAGACAGACAGACAGACAGACAGACAGACAGACAGACAGACAGACAGACAGACAGACAGACAGACAGACAGACAGACAGACAGACAGACAGACAGACAGACAGACAGACAGACAGACAGACAGACAGACAGACAGACAGACAGACAGACAGACAGACAGACAGACAGACAGACAGACACTAAGACAGACAGACAGACAGACAGACAGACAGACAGACAGACAGACAGACAGACAGACAGACAGACAGACAGACAGACAGACAGACAGACAGACAGGCAGACAGACAGACAGACAGACAGACAGACAGACACTAAGACAGACAGACAGACAGGCAGACAGACAGACAGACAGAAAGACAGACAGACAGACAGACAGACAGACAGACAGACAGACAGACAGACAGACAGACAGACAGACAGACAGACAGACACTAAGACAGACAGACAGACAGACAGACAGACAGACAGACAGACAGACAGACAGACAGACAGACAGACAGACAGACAGACAGACAGACAGACACTAAGACAGACAGACAGACAGACAGACAGACAGACAGACAGACAGACAGACAGACAGACAGACAGACAAATCCCAAACCCCAGCCGCCACCAGCCTGCCGGCCTGGACAGTCCGCCTGTACCTGCTGTGCCTGCCGCGGCTGAGCAGCGGAGGCCGGCCGCTGCCCCTCGGCCCCGCCCTGAGCGCCCTGTCGCCAGGCGTGTTTCGTCGATTGGTGGAGCTGCGCGAGATTTCGATTCGGTCCTGCCCGATCGGCGCCCTGCCAGCCGGCCTGTTTGCCCACCTGCCGGCTCTGACGTCCGTGACTCTGGGTGCGCCTCGGCTGACCAAATTATCAAACGTTTATGTGACCTTGACCGTCAGTAGAGTGCCCACCTGTCAGATAATTAAAGCATCATCAAAACCGTCAGTAGAGTGCCCAACCTGTCAGATAATTAAAGCAGCATCAAAACTGTCAGTAGAGTGCCCACCTGTCAGATAATTAAAGCAGCATCAAAACCGTCAGTAGAGTGCCCACCTGTCAGATAATTAAAACATCATCAAAACTGTCAGTAGAGTGCCCACCTGCCAGATAATTAAAGCATCATCAAAATTGTCAGTAGAGTGCCCACCTGCCAGATAATTAAAGCAGCATCAAAACCGTCAGTAGAGTGCCCACCTGTCAGATAATTAAAGCATCATCAAAACCGTCAGTAGAGTGCCCAACCTGTCAGATAATTAAAGCAGCATCAAAACTGTCAGTAGAGTGCCCACCTGTCAGATAATTAAAGCAGCATCAAAACCGTCAGTAGAGTGCCCACCTGCCAGATAATTAAAACATCATCAAAACTGTCAGTAGAGTGCCCAACTGCCAGATAATTAAAGCATCATCAAAATTGTCAGTAGAGTGCCCAACTGCCAGATAATTAAAGCAGCATCAAAACCGTCAGTAGAGTGCCCACCTGTCAGATAATTAAAGCAGCATCAAAACCGTCAGTAGAGTGCCCACCTGTCAGATAATTAAAGCAGCATCAAAACCGTCAGTAGAGTGCCCACATATCAGATAATTAAAGCAGCATCAAAACCGTCAGTAGAGTGCCCACCTGTCAGATAATTAAAACATCATCAAAACTGTCAGTAGAGTGCCCACCTGCCAGATAATTAAAGCATCATCAAAATTGTCAGTAGAGTGCCCACCTGCCAGATAATTAAAGCAGCATCAAAACCGTCAGTAGAGTGCCCACCTGTCAGATAATTAAAGCATCATCAAAACCGTCAGTAGAGTGCCCAACCTGTCAGATAATTAAAGCAGCATCAAAACTGTCAGTAGAGTGCCCACCTGTCAGATAATTAAAGCAGCATCAAAACCGTCAGTAGAGTGCCCACCTGCCAGATAATTAAAACATCATCGAAACTGTCAGTAGAGTGCCCAACTGCCAGATAATTAAAGCATCATCAAAATTGTCAGTAGAGTGCCCAACTGCCAGATAATTAAAGCAGCATCAAAACCGTCAGTAGAGTGCCCACCTGTCAGATAATTAAAGCAGCATCAAAACCGTCAGTAGAGTGCCCACCTGTCAGATAATTAAAGCAGCATCAAAACCGTCAGTAGAGTGCCCACATATCAGATAATTAAAGCAGCATCAAAACCGTCAGTAGAGTGCCCACCTGTCAGATAATTAAAGCAGCATCAAAACCGTCAGTAGAGTGCCCACATATCAGATAATTAAAGCAGCATCAAAACCGTCAGTAGAGTGCCCACCTGTCAGATAATTAAAGCAGCATCAAAACCGTCAGTAGAGTGCCCACATATCAGATAATTAAAGCAGCATCAAAACCGTCAGTAGAGTGACCATCTACTTTTCACTCTACCTATTTCAGACAATATGCTGTTCACCAGTCTACCCCCGGGTTTATTCCAAGGCAGCCAGTCGATCGCTGAACTGATTCTGCAGCGGTGTCACGAGTACACCAGCCAGACGCCGGCACTGCTGGTCGACACTCCTCGACTGCGACTGCTGAAACTGATCGAAGTCGGTCTGAACGGTGAACAGCTGGACAATTTGTTGAAGTCAGCGCCGACCAGAATGATGCAAACGCTTGAGGTGAGGATCCGTACTGACCCATAAACTCATGGTGAAATTGGAAAGACGAAAGAGAGGGGAGGGAGAGAATGAAAGGGGATAGAAATAGAAGTGATAGTAGTGTCGGAGATATGAAGTGTAGGAGATACGAAGTGTCGGAGATATGAAGTGTCGGAGATATGAAGTGTCGGAGATATGAAGTGTCGGAGATATGAAGTGTCGGAGATATGAAGTGTAGGAGATATGAAGTGTCGGAGATATGAAGTGTCGGAGATATGAAGTGTCGGAGATGTGACGTGTCGGAGATATGAAGTGTCGGAGATATGAAGTGTCGGAGATATAAAGTGTCGGAGATATGAAGTGTCGGAGATATGAAGTGTCGGAGATATGAAGTGTCGGAGATATGAAGTGTCGGAGATATGAAGTGTCGGAGATATGAAGTGTCGGAGATATGAAGTGTCGGAGATATGAAGTGTCGGAGATACGAAGTGTCGGAGATTTGAAGTGTCGGAGATATGAAGTGTCGGAGATTTGAAGTGTCGGAGATTTGAAGTGTCGGAGATATGAAGTGTCGGAGATATGAAGTGTCGGAGATTTGAAGTGTCGGAGATTTGAAGTGTCGGAGATATGAAGTGTCGGAGATATGAAGTGTCGGAGATACGAAGTGTCGGAGATATGAAGTGTCGGATATATGAAGCGTCGGAGATATGAAGTGTCGGAGATATGAAGTGTCGGAGATATGAAGTGTCGGAGATATGAAGTGTCGGAGATATGAAGTGTCGGAGATATGAAGTGTCGGAGATACGAAGTGTCGGAGATATGAAGTGTCGGAGATATGAAGTGTCGGAGATATGAAGTGTCGGAGATATGAAGTGTCGGAGATATGAAGTGTCGGAGATATGAAGTGTAGGAGATATGAAGTGTCGGAGATATGAAGTGTCGGAGATATGAAGTGTCGGATATATGAAGTGTCGGAGATATGAAGTGTCG
>NIVC01000594.1:173637-233637 GCA_002269645.1 Macrostomum lignano
ACTGGCTCCCAGATGGTCTGTTCCTCCTAGAAGACTGCTATTGCTGCTGCTGCCGCTGCTGATGTTGCCCTCATCGTAGCAATATCCTCCACTCAGAGGGTGATGCGATGGGTAGTGCAGCGACATCTGCTGCTGCTGCTGCTGCTGCTGCTGCTGCTGCAAGTAACCGCTGGCAAATCCATCACTGTAGAAGTCATAACCAATGTTCCGCCCCTCATGCTGATGTCCGAACACTGCAGATGAATGTCCGAATGCTGCAGAAGTCACGTGACTGGCCTGGCGCTGCTGCTGCTGAGGTGGCGGAGGCGGCGGCGGGGGCGGCGGGTGTGGCGGTTCCGCAGACCCCTCCCGATCCTGCGCGGCCAGCAGCAGCCGCGGGTTGACCTGCAGCGACCCCGCAACCAGATTGGCGGTTCCCTGCGACAAGCCGTCAGTCAGAGCTCTGGCAAAGGCCAGCGGGTCCGGCTGCTCGCCCCGCCTCAGAATGTCGCTGAGTGCCGCGATGTAGTTCCTGGACAGTCTCAGAGTCTCGATCTTGCTCAGCTTTTGAGACTGCGAGAAGCAGGGGATGTACTGGCGCAGGTTGTCCAGCGCCTCATTCAGGCCGTGCATTCGACTGCGCTCGCGTGCGTTCGCTCGAACTCGCCGGAGCTTCAGCTTGGCCACTCGCTCTGGCGTCATCTGCTTCTTCTTGGGGCCGCGCTTCTTTGGCACCTTGCCAGAGGCGGTCTGGGCCGCTGACGGGTCAGCGGCTGTGCCGAAGCTTCCAGCTTCTGCGGACTGCTCACACTTCATCGAGCTGGCGGTGGCTGTTGTCATGCGGCTTGCCTGCGGGATCAGAGAATGATGAAGAAGTGCAATTTGGGATGTTGGAGATCTGGGAATTTGGGATCTGAGACTTGGGGATCTGAGAGTTGGGGATCTGGGAGTTTGGGATCATGGGAGTTGGGGATCATGGGAGTTGGGGATCTGGGAGTTGGGGATCTGGGAGTTGGGGATCTGCGAGTTGGGGATCTGGGAATTGGGACCTGGGAGTTGGGGATCTGGGAATTGGGGATCTGGGAGTTGGGGATCTGGGAGTTGGGACCTGGGAGTTGGGGATCTGGGAGTTGGGGATCTGGGAGTTGGGGATCTAGGAATTGGGACCTGGGAGTTGGGGATCTGGGAATTGGGGATCTGGGAGTTGGGGATCTAGGAATTGGGACCTGGGAGTTGGGGATCTGGGAGTTGAGTATCTGGGAGTTGGGGATCATGGGAGTTGGGACCTGGGAGTTTGGGATCTGGGAGTTGAGGATTTGGGACTTGGGGATCTGGGAGGTGGGGATCTGGGAGTTGGGGATCTGGGAGTTGGGGATCTGGGAGTTGGGGATCTGGGAGTTGGGGATCTGGGAGTTGGGGATCTGGGAATTGGGACCTGGGAGTTGGGGATCTGGGAATTGGGGATCTGGGAGTTGGGGATCTGGGAATTGGGACCTGGGAGTTGGGGATCTGGGAGTTGAGTATCTGGGAGTTGGGGATCATGGGAGTTGGGACCTGGGAGTTTGGGATCTGGGAGTTGAGGATTTGGGACTTGGGGATCTGGGAGGTGGGGATCATGGGAGTTGGGGATCATGGGAGTTGGGACCTGGGAGTTGGGGATCTGGGAGTTGAGGATTTGGGACTTGGGGATCTGGGAGGTGGGGATCTGGGAGTTGAGGATTTGGGACTTGGGGATCTGGGAGGTGGGGATCTGGGAGTTGGGGATCTGGGAGTTGGGGATCTGGGAGTTGGGGATCTGGGAGTTGGGGATCTGGGAGTTGAGTATCTGGGAGTTGGGGATCATGGGAGTTGGGGATCATGGGAGTTGGGACCTGGGAGTTGGGGATCTGGGAGTTGAGGATTTGGGACTTGGGGATCTGGGAGGTGGGTTCTGGCTGTTGGGGATCTGGGAGTTGGGGATCTGGGACCTGCGAGATCTGTAGAATTAGGTCAAAGGTAAGACAAGAATAGGGGATCGTGAGAGTCGAGCATTGGACTGAGTTCAGGGAGGTCATGAGGGTGTTTTATAAGGAAGCCAAGTTTTTATATGAATTTATGATGTCAAATACGCATTCAACTGTATGATTGCTCTCTTCATCATACTTTATTATTTTTATGCTCAACTTAAAAAAAGTGCAAAAGTTCAATTAGGAGTGAAGGACCCTGGACTTGACTGCACCCGAAGTGTTGTATCAATTGTCCCTTTGTCTCATTTTTATGCTTTGCCGGCATAAATAGCCCTATTAATGGGGGGGGCGCTGTCCTCATCTGACTCGAGATCCTATAGCAGATAAGCAACAGCTTTTATAAACACACAGCTCATGGACACTTAAAATTGTAAATATGGATTGGAAACCCAGCTCTGAATTATTAGAAGGACGTTGGACTTTACTCGACCGATTTCGTCTATGGCAAAACTCCATTTTCTAGAACATACATTGCTTTTGTCAGCCAAGTCGAGAATTGCCATTTTGGCGCCAGTAGATTCGGTTTTGGCCATAGACATATAGACAGGGACCGAAAAAGGCAGCCAAGTTGATAGTTTGGCCATAGACATCAGCACAAAGAAGGATGCCCTCTCAGACCCACTCTCTCTCTCTTTTGAGCTTTGGGCCAAAAGCAGAAGAGCAAAAAGCAGAGGAGGGAGAGTCTGACATTATAAGAAATCCGTGCGTGCTGTAAAGTGATAAAAAATATCCGGCCAAGGCCAGCAAGAAGACGAAAAAGAAGATAAAGGCAGAGCACATATGCAGGTAATTATTTCTTTATTGCCGAAGTGAAACTGGCAGACTTCTTCTAGAATTAACGTGTGAGGAAACTGGCTGAGTTGATCATTAAAAACTGGAGAGGCGGGCACTTGTGCGATCACACATCTGTCTCTCTTTCTGCTCGTCTCCGCGATGAAGTGAAAGAAGATTCCTACGCGGAGGCTGGAGCTCTGAAGTTAACAGCTTTTAACTTCATTACCGGCCCTTATATGTGCGCCAGAATCTTCAACTGCTGCTCATAAAACATGAATGAATGCTCTCTATATCTATCTCTCCCTGGTCTCCTCGAGGCTCTTGAAGTATGTTGAGAAAAATTACTTCGAATAGTCTTTATAGCGAGTGCCTTGCCTGCAACTGAAGTTTTCTTGTAACAGAATTTCCCTAAGCAAAGTTGCGCAAGAAGGTCTTCAATCGAATAGTAAGAAGTTTTGCCGGGGGGGGGAGGGGCTTACTGTAACTTCTGGACTTCTTTTGGTTACGAGTATCAGACAGTACCGTTTTTGACTTGCCTGATTTAATATGTGGCTCACTAACTGATAAAAATAAAAATAAAAATTTTAGCGACAGATGTCACGCTGATAACAAACTTGTCCGCCAGCTAAAGTAAGAACTCAAACTGGGTTGAGCACTTCAGGTGTCTGCTCAAATCATGTACATGCATAGAACGAAGATAGCTGAAAAATGTGGACAAACAAATCACAAAACTCATTTCTGCTTTTTCAGACTCAGAATATTAAAAACCAACAGTTAAAATACTCCGACCCTGATAGATCAAAGTAAAGAATAACCAAAAATTTGATTTCAAGAATCTTTAACCAGCAATCAATCAAAGTTGGCTACACTTTGCTCGATTTGAAAAAAAATTTTGCGACAGACGGTCGTGGAGCTGCCTTGTTGGTCCAGGGGACCTCCATTCGGGGAAATATTTGAGAATCGAAATAGGAGCACGAATCTTGCCGTCAATTCTCCCTACCTGGCTATGCTCCCTCCCCCTTGGGGTCTGTGCTATAATTTGAGCACAGGTCAAGCTTTTAATGTTTAACTGCCGGCTAAAATATAATAAATGGGTCATGGGCGGTCTGTCTGTGACCATTAGGGCAGTAGGGGACAGGTTTAAATTCCACTGAATCCCAGGTAACGCTTTGAGAATTATCCTCGATTCTATAAAATGAAAGACTTAAAATTATGCCGCTAGGGGGAACTAAGCAATGCATAAATGGAAGCTTATGGGGAATATTGCCATAGCGATGTTTAATGGTAAATGCCTGGTCTCTTGGCAAACAGATTATAAAAGCTTCAGTGCTCCCGGGGCTTAGGGATCGATTGAAATTGGATGACGGGATTAAAATTGCTAGCAAAGGAATTTTGGGGTTCAATGCGGAGCACCCTTGAGTTGACAAATAGATAGATAGATAGATAGATAGATAGATAGATAGATAGATAGATAGATAGATAGATAGATAGATAGATAGATAGATAGATAGATAGATAGATAGATAGATAGATAGATAGATAGATAGATAGATAGATAGATAGATAGATAGATAGATAGATAGATAGATAGATAGATAGATAGATAGATAGATAGATAGATAGATAGATAGATAGATAGATAGATAGATAGATAGATAGATAGATAGATAGATAGATAGATAGATAGATAGATAGATAGATAGATAGATAGATAGATAGATAGATAGATAGATACGCTCCAGACATCGCCCCAGACTTCAGACAACGCAGGTCTCACAAAACCGGACAATCACCGAGTTTGGCATCCTCCCATTTTGCTCGTTCCGCATCACTGCTTCAGCTTCTAAATAATTGGGCCCTCTATATACAATGCTTGCTGTATATGCATCATACTCGTAGTTATAGTGTTTTTTATATTTATAATATGTCCGGTTGGTAGAGCAGCTGAGAGACCGTTAAGCAAAACCCGCGATTACACATATATATATATATATTGATATATATATAGTATATGCATATAACATACCAATGCAACATAGAGGATTGCGGAACCACAGACAGGACCCCACACCTCACGAGACAACAACAGGTATATCCTAAGGCTGCGCTGCAGTCCCGCGGCCACTGCCCCCACCCACCCCCCCCTCGAA
Organism: Macrostomum lignano; assembly: GCA_002269645.1. Classification (NCBI taxonomy): domain Eukaryota; kingdom Metazoa; phylum Platyhelminthes; family Macrostomidae; genus Macrostomum; species Macrostomum lignano. Next base: position 178,547 of record NIVC01000594.1, read on the forward strand.
CTTGAACAATATCTATTCCCTCCATCGGAGCATAACTTCTCAAAAAACTGGAACTGCATGACTTGACTGTAATAAATATTCCTACACTAATAAACTGGTCCAGCCCCAGCCGTTGTCATAAAACTAGATTTATCTAGTAACTTGTTGTAAAGCGCGATGATGCTCATTATAACAAGTCCATTCTTATTTGTCTTGTTTTATATTTGTCTGTGTTCAGCGATTTGGCTCGCGACTCTGAGACTGTGTGACCTTCAGAAGTCGTCGGGATTCGGGGCATTGTATATATTTTGAGAAAAATAGTTTAACCGCAAATTATATAGGTATAAGGACTTAAGAAACTTATATTGGACCAGTCTGAGAACCTAAAGAGCATCTGAGGATCTGAGAGGCTGGCCCAGCAACTGAGGATCTGGAAGGCTGGCCCAGCACCTGAGGATCTGGGAAGCAGTGGCCTAACAACTGAGGATCTGGGAGGCTGGCCCAGCAACTGAGGATCTGGAAGGCTGGCCCAGCAACTGAGGATCTGAGAGGCTAGCCCAGCAACTGAGGATCTGGGAAGCAGTGGCCTAACAACTGAGGATCTGGGAGGCTGGCCCAGCAACTGAGGATCTGAGAGGCTGGCCCAGCACCTGAGGATCTGGGAGGCTGGCCCAGCAACTGAGGATCTGGGAAGCAGTGGCCTAACAACTGAGGATCTGGGAGGCTGGCCCAGCAACTGAGGATCTGGGAGGCTGGCCCAACAACTGAGGATCTGGGAGGCTGGCCCAGCAACTGAGGATCTGGGAGGCTGGCCCAGCAACTGAGGATCTGGGAGGGCGTTTGTGACCCAAATATTTCAAAGCTTAGCTAGAGATAAAGATGACAAACAATCAGTTACGAATTCTTTTAACTAATAGTAATTGCGCTCACCTTTCTTTCCAAAGAGTTTTAACTTCAGTGTCGCCGAGCGGCTGAACAGCCTCACGAAATTTACTATTGATGCAGCAGATATTAAGCCAATTATTTACTCAAGGTTGGAATTTGAGAAGCTGTGCTAAGTGTTACCTGGTATATCGGCAGTTCTTCATCCCTGTGGGGTAGACTTTTATCCCAGAAGCGGGGATGTTGGGGTCAGGCGGAGCGGCTCAGTCGGATTGCTCAAAATTTTGCCGCCACCCGCGAGTTGACAGCCAATGAGATTCAATTTGAGCAGCGGATTGAGCAGCCAATGAGAATCCATTTGTTGTTAGCTTCAGAGTTTGGTAATTGAGTTCGAATTCTCCTCGTATTGCTTCTCGTGGCGCCTCTGTCTATACTATGGCGCCCCTGTCTATCCTATGGCGCTTCTGTCTATCCTATGGCGCCTCTGTCTATTCTATGACGCCCCTGTCTATTCTATGACGCCCCTGTCTATCCTATGGCGCCTCTGTCTATTCTATGACGCCTCTGTCTATTCTATGACGCCCCTGTCTATTCTATGACGCCCCTGTCTATCCTATGGCGCCTCTGTCTATTCTATGACGCCCCTGTCTAGCCTATGACGCCCCTGTCTATCCTATGGCGCCTCTGTCTAGCCTATGACGCCCCTGTCTATCCTATGGCGCCTCTGTCTATCCTATGGCGCCCCTGTCTATCTTATGGCGCCTCTGTCTATCCTATGGCGCCCCTGTCTATTCTATGACGCCCCTGTCTATCCTATGACGCCCCTGTTTATCCTATGACGCCCCTGTTTATCCTATGACGCCACTGTCTATCCTATGGCGCCTCTGTCTATCCTATGACGCCTAGGCACACACCATGCATTGGCTAAAATCAATAATCCGCGCAACTCTGATGAAAATTAATTATCAGATAATATTGGATAAAACCATATCAATATGCAAATCCACGCCACTGCAACAGGTGTGCCAGTTGTTACATCTGTCAATGTGTCTTCACCCACATCTGAGATAATTTCAACACTTCTGCCTGCTTTGTCAAATAAATTGATTCAATATTATTATAATTAAGCATTCAAAAGGGCGTATTATGCTTAATCACGTTTATCTGAGGCCTGTCGCTTCAACGGATTAACTGAGTCGGAATAATCCAAAAAAGTTGCTATGACTAAAATAGTCTATCGCATTAGCATATCAGCACCCACTTAGATGCTGCAGTTGCAGGGAAATCTCAGTTTTCATAAATCTTTAAACATTGCCTTTAAAACAATTCTATTTTATTATATAGTCATTCGAATATACTTATAATGGTCCTTTGTATAATGAGCTGTTTATACTCAGGGAGAAAGTCACTAGAAGAGTGAAGTTGTTCAAGAAACTAAAACTCCCTGCCATTGTCAAGCATCGATTAGTTGAAGTGGGTCAATTACTAATTGTTTCAAGCATTTTAAACGTTACATTTATCTTTTTTAATTGCGCAAACTACATACTTGAGAACAGCCAAAGTCGATAGGACGCAAACTCTTGACATAATTTGAATGACACAGTTTGGACCTACACAAATGTCAACCCTACGGGTAGCTTTTTCAGATTCTTTCCCGCCCTGTGGGCAAACAGTTGTGCCAAAAATTAGGGATTGTTTTTAGGCTATTGGCGCCAACAATCATTTGGAAATCGGCGCCAACCAAAATTCAAATCAGGCTTTCAGAGGAGCATCAAGGATATCAGTGATGGAAAGAGATGAGATAATAATTACCGAATTTATGATAACTTTCTGAGCTTGCGTGGGAACTTGACTTAAAATTGACTCAGCTAGACTAGAGGTGAGAGGCTGCTGGGCCGTAGCCCCAAACCCAACAGCCGGGCCAAGAGGTGGCGACCGGGGGGTGGCTTAAGCCCTTACCGGCCCGACCGCTAGCATCCGTGAAACTCCCCGGCTCCCGGCTTGGAAAAACCAGAGGCCGAACCAAAGCACCATCAGCGCAGTGCTACACTTGGCACTTGAGGGGGGACAAGAGGCTGTCTCTGGAGCCTCCGGACTGGCCGCATACCCTGTTACGGTCAGAGGGTGATACCTGCTCCTCAGAGCCGTGGCCAGAGGTACCTGATAGGCACAGGTTCACTTCCGGACGGAACCCGTACCCAAATCGGCCAAGACAGAAGCCGAGGCCACGGATGGGTTGCCGCCGCCGGAGCCCAGTCAGTCCAGCAGCCCTAGAGCTGCCTTGAACACATGCGGGACGTGAACCCCTGGGTCAGCTTGTGAGTCAGCTTGAAGAGAGCTCTCCTGCCATTCCTGCACCAGAATAGAGGGGGTGCAGGTGTGTAGGATAGAATCACAGACCTTGGCTCGTCTCATACTACACAGGCGTGCTGAACCCACCATTGCAAGCGCTTGCGTGGGAAAGCCATCACTCAATAATGGTATCCAAGATTTTCAAAGAAATGTTCGGACCAAAAGATGGATAATTTTGACTTGACTTGACTGTAGCGAGATTAAGATCGAATGAGAGAAAACCTGCCTCAAAAAATTGATTTAAAAAACCGTTCGAAAAAACTCTGAAAAAATGCTACTTTTATTCTTTATCCATTTGCTTCCGGCTTTTCCTTTTAGTAGCAGATATGCATACTGAGACAAGAAACTTGTTGCAGACTGTCTGGAGTCTGCTGCTCATTCTGCTTATAATCTCTTGAGCTGACTGAAATCCAGGTCAGCTGGGACTGCATCCCCTGTGTTCTAATGGCAGAGGAAGAAAGAGCTGTCAGACAGGGTTTACCAGTCTGTCAATTTATATTCCTATATTTTAGTATTCAATCATTTTTGGCAATAGAAATCTCTGTGTTGTGCATATTTTATCATATATTATTAATGGCATTGCTTATGCAGGAAGAACTCTTTGTTGGGAAAAGTCTTGGTTGGTCTTGGTTTCATTCTGCTTCAGTCAGAGCCTTCAGGGATTATTGTTGGAACTTGGACTCAGGCTGGGACTTGGGGCGGTCCCTGCTGACCTAATTAACCGCCTCTGGACTGGAGTCTGCGTGACAGTTAGGTTGTCTCTGCTTCCGCTCCGCCTCCGTAGGTTTTGAAGGCTTTATGCCATCGGCTAAACTTGGCTATCGCCTCCACTTCTCCTCTCCTCTCCTCTCCTCTCCTCTGATCTCCTCTCATCTCATCTCCTCTCCTCTCCTCTCCTCTCCTCTCATCTGATCTCCTCTCCTCTCCTCTCCTCTCCTCTCCTCTCCTCTCCTCTGATCTCCTCTCCTCTCCTCTCCTCTCCTCTCCTCTCCTCTCCTCTCCTCTCCTCTCCTCTCCTCTCCTCTCCTCTCCTCTCCTCTCCTCTCCTCTCCTCTCCTCTGATCTCCTCTCCTCTCCTCTCCTCTCCTCTCCTCTCCTCTCCTCTCCTCTCCTCTCCTCTCCTCTCCTCTCCTCTCCTCTCCTCTCCTCTCCTCTCCTCTCCTCTCCTCTCCTCTCCTCTCCTCTCCTCTCCTCTCCTCTCCCCTCGCTTCGCTTCTCTCGCTTCACTTTTCTCTATTCTCTACTTCTCTCCCCTCTCCGTCTGTCGGCAGATATTGGAGAGTAAATCTGTAAATTTCACCTTTTTCTGTAATTTTGCATTTTAGTCCATCAGCCTGTGCACTCACCGAGTTCCATCACTTTGGAGAGAGTCTTAGTTGCCTGTCAGAGTTGTCAAAAAAAAGATTTTGTCAAACAGCGAAAAGAAATCCAGCTATAGCATGCAATCAGCATTGAAATTCGGTTGTTGTCACCAAGTGCCGCTGAGTCCACTCGCCCTCTCACACACGCTGTCTCTTCTGCTCCATCAGTGCTTCCTCAATTACAAACGGCCGATTAGCCACAAGGAAAGACGCGGAGACAGGGAGTTGCGTTTGCCCACCCACCTCACACCCGCTGCGTTAGTTGCTGGGATAAGAAAGGTGAGAAGTTCGAATACCAAATGAGACAGCTTATCAATAAGAGTGACGTCATCTATACTGAAAGTTGGAATTTTTTGACGAGGTCGGCCGCGCGCCTTCAAATTTATTTTGATTAGCCGAACTTTTCGTGGCGACCCGCTACTAGCTCGAATTAGTGCCTTGTTGTTAAGCAAACAATTTCTGTTTGAGCTGTCATTGCGCAATTCAAGACCTCGATGGCTGACCTAAATGCAAGGCTTTGAAGTTTGAGCTTTGAGCCTTTGACACCCAGCCTTTGATTAGCTTATTGGGGCGGAGTCGCACTGTAGGGATCTCCCCTGTCCCCTACCCGTGACACGTGACCAGTGTGCAGAGCTGTGACTAGAAAATTTCACACTTTTATTAGTCTCGCAGAAAATCGCCACGGTTAATAAAAGCTCTGCCAATATCTACGAGCTGTCTCTAGAGATTAGAGAGATGGTTTAAAGAATTAAATAGTCTATGGTCGAGAGGGAGACCTCGCCCCACACCTCATTCCGGCTAAAATGTAACCAGAATTTTTGTCTATGGTACAATACCAATAGTATATTATAGAATTCATTTTAAGACACTGGCAATGCTTCCACTTTCGTCTATGGTCAAAACACCGTCTATGGCACAGGCAGCTAGCATTGAATAGGATTAGCGTTTTAAGTCTGAATTCAACTGCTCGATGTCCTAAATTCAATGCTGTCCCTACACAGGACTTTGGCCATAGACAATTGCCGAGCATGGGTTGAATTTGTGAGCAGTTAAGAGTTCTGGCCATAGACAATTGCCGAGCATGGGTTGAATTTGCGAGCGGTTAATAGTTCTGGCCATAGACAATTGTCGGAGCATGGGTTGAATTTGCGAGCGGTTAATAGTTCTGGCCATAGACAATTGCCGAGCATGGGTTGAATTTGCGAGCGGTTAAGAGTTCTGGCCATAGACAATTGTCGGAGCATGGGTTGAATTTGTGAGCGGTTAAGAGTTTTGGCCATAGACAATTGTCGGAGCATGGGTTGAATTTGTGAGCGGTTAAGAGTTTTGGCCATAGACAATTGTCGGAGTATGGGTTGAATTTGTGGGCGGTTAAGAGTTCTGGCCATAGACGATTTTCGGAGTATGGGTTGAGTTTGCGAGCGGTTAAGAGTTCTGGCCATAGACAATTGTCGGAGTATGGGTTGAGTTTGCGAGCGGTTAAGAGTTCTGGCCATAGACAGCAGGTTATTATTGGCAAAATAAGCATAAAGGATGAGCTCATCAGATTAAATCACCAGTTAGTACCAATTCGAAAAAATATAATATTTGCTATAACTACGAGTAACATACAGAGAACAAGTTTAAGTTTTCTACTCGACCTACAAGTAAAAATGCCACGACAGATTGAATTCAGGGTCGGTAAATAATCGGCAGAAAGAAAATGTTCTCTTTCAACAAACGTGGAAATTAATTACTGGGACCGCTGCCCGACCCTCCCCCCCCGCTGACCCACCCACCTGCAAAAGCCATTTTTAGCACCACAGGACGGCAGGGAGGACTTAAACTCAAATAATAATGGCTACTGCATATAATAAATATAGCTGAGACTTATGGGGTCCACGGCCGATTGAAGTCTACCGCTGTGGGTACATGCATGGCCTTGTTGGAGAGCGGCGCAGCCTGTTCCACTAATTCCGTGAACTGCTTTGATTCTCTCTGTGACCTCTTTCTCCATTGCTTTTCCTTCTCACTTTTACCTTTGTTCTCCCATATATACTCTTGTACTCTATCCTTATCCACTCCACTCTCCCCTCTCCACTCTCCCCTCTCCACTCCACTCTCCCCTCTATCCTCTCCATACTCTCCCCTCTACCCTCTCCACTCTCCCCTCTACCCTCTCCCATCTACTCTTCCCTCTCCACTCCATTCTCCCCTCTATCCTCTCCACTCTCCCCTCTATCCTCTCCACTCTCCCCTCTATCCTCTCCACTCTCCCCTCTATCCTCTCCACTCTCCCCTCTATCCTCTCCCCTCTCCTCTCTATCCTCTCCACTCTCCCCTCTATCCTCTCCACTCTCCCCTCTATCCTCTCCCCTCTCCTCTCTATCCTCTCCACTCTCCTCTCTATCCTCTCCACTCTCCCCTCTATCCTCTCCACTCTCCCCTCTATCCTCTCCCCTCTCCTCTCTATCCTCTCCACTCTCCCCTCTATCCTCTCCACTCTCCCCTCTATCCTCTCCACTCTCCCCTCTATCCTCTCCCCTCTCCTCTCTATCCTCTCCATACTCTCCCCTCTATCCTCTCCCATCTACTCTTCCCTCTCCACTCCATTCTCCCCTCTATCCACTCCACTCTCCCCTCTACTCACTCTATTCTCCCCTCTACCATCTCACCTCTACTCTCACACTTTTCATTCGATTTTTCTCCCCAGACTTTCCCGACAATCACCGTGACAACCAACTCTCGGACAAGACCACATGTAGAGATGCAGTTTTTTCAATATTAAAAAAATTTAAGCATAAAACGCTTGCCCTGTACACTTGCTACGCAGATGTTACAATATTTCCACACTTGACTTGCCCATAGGCATCATAGAAATGCAATACGAATATGCTTTAGCGAATCTGATACAGTATACTCTACAATCCATGCTCTTGAAATTTATTCGCTAACTTCACTGTAACATTTATGATTCATTATACCGTTAAAATCTCAAAATTCGTTAAATTCTAACTTAGCAACCAACCAGGAAGCTGTGAACTATGAACGGCATAGTTACCTCTCACTCACTAGAAAAAAAACTTCATGAGAGAGATAGCCCAATCAGATAAGTGAAACTGACTGGAAAAGTCATTCTAGTCTAGCGACATCATGTTCGAAGAACAACGCATGATAGGAATCCTAGCCTGCATGAAGATTTTATTCGGTATTTTTTCAACAAAAAATTTTTGTTAACCATCTATAACAAGTAGCGGAACTGAGGAAAATATGTTCATTTAACATATGCGATACAATATTCATTAGCCATGATTTTTTTAACTGATTTATTGCAAATAAAAAAGCCGATGATGCTTATCATTGTCTGAGGAAGGTTGGAAGAGAGGAGAGAGGAGAGGGGAAGAGAGGAGGGAGAGGAGAGGAGAGGAGAGGAGAGGAGAGGAGAGGAGAGGAGAGAGGAGAGGAAAGGAGAGGAGAGGAAAGGAGAGGAGAGGAGAGGAGAGGAGAGGAGAGGAGAGGAGAGGAGAGGAGAGGAGAGGAGAGGAGAGGAGAGGAGAGGAGAGGAGAGGAGAGGAGAGGAGAGGAGAGGAGAGGAGAGGAGAGGAGAGGAGAGGAAAGGAGAGGAAAGGAGAGGAGAGGAAAGGAGAGGAAAGGAGAGGAAAGGAGAGGAGAGGAAAGGAGAGGAAAGGAGAGGAAAGGAGAGGAGAGGAAAGGAGAGGAAAGGAGAGGAGAGGAGAGGAGAGGAGAGGAGAGGAGAGGAGAGGAGAGGAGAGGAGAGGAGAGGAGAGGAGAGGAGAGGAGAGGAGAGGAGAGGAGAGGAGAGGAGAGGAGAGGAGAGGAGAGGAGAGGAGAGGAAAAGAGAGGAGAGGAGACAGTAGAGATAAGATCTGACCTCAATAAAAGATTGCCTAAAACGCACTGCACAAGTTGTACATTGTACAAGATAGTAAACGAGCTCTCTAATAAAAGTTAACAAAATTAGTGCCTACAAAATTTACAGCATAAATTGTACATTGAACTCAATTATATTTTTATGGCATAGGAGGCTTATTTTCAAGACGACGGCAAAGTTCAAAGGAGTCGCCTCCGCGGCCAGCCAAGATCAATTGCCCAGTTGTAATTTACTCTTGGGTTCAGGTTGTAAAACTGGCTTATGACGAGGCATATAAATAAAATTAGAGCATATTCCATGAGAGAATTTGCTCAACCAAGTTTATCAGGAGCGGCCATGTCAAGCCAATGAAGCTAAGATAACTTTGTAAATTATTTTACAGGTGCAGTAATTTACTAGCAATAAAAATAGGTTGAGATCAAATTAATACTTATGACAGTTTAAAACAAGTGCTTGACGGACCGTCACGCACCTACAACAACTGGACTTCGAGGCACTCAATATGGTCAGGACCGCTGTGTGTGTCAGGGGAATGGAAATGGCTGCTGGCCTCCTTGCTGGCTGCGGGTCCAATGTGTCGCTATTGATTTGCGGCAGCCAAAATCCGTGACATCTCCCCTCCTTGCCTCTCCCTTGGCCCTCCCCCTCTCCCCTGGCTCCCCTGGCCCTCCTCCTCTCCCCTGGCCCTCTCCCTCTCCCCTGGCCCTCTCCCCTCTCCCCTGGCCCTCTCCCCTCTCCCCTGGCCCTCCCCCTCTCCCCTGGCCCTCTCCCTCTCCTCTGAGTCTTCTCTCTCCTCCCCCTCTCCCCTCTCCTCTCTCTTCTCTCCCCGTCTCCTCTCTCTCCTCTCCTCTCTCCCCTCTCCTCTCTCTCTCCTCTCCCCTCTCTTCTCTCCCCCTCCTCTAGCCCTCTCCTCTCTCCTCCTCTCCTCTCTCTCCTCTCTCTCTCCTCTCCCCTCTCTTCTCTCCCCCTCCTCTAGCCCTCTCCTCTCTCCTCCTCTCCTCTCTCTCCTCTCTCTCTCCTCTCCCCTCTCTTCTCTCCCCCTCCTCTAGCCCTCTCCTCTCTCCTCCTCTCCTCTCTCTCCTCTCTCTCTCCTCTCCCCTCTCTTCTCTCCCCCCTCCTCTAGCCCTCTCCTCTCTCTCCTCTCCCTCTCCTCTTTTCAGTCTCCCTTCTCCTCTTTGTCATCTCTCCTTCCTTTTCTCGTCTCTCCTCTCCTCTCTGCGAATCAGTTCGTGAGAATTTTGAAAAGGATGAAGATTTATTTAACGCACCGATATTCAGCTTCATCTGAGAATCACAGCGACTCCAAATCTCACAATCGGAGTCAGAGCACTTGGCGTACCGCACCACAGGACAAGCCATGCCAAAAGCCAGCCGCAATTTCTTTAACCAAAGTTTAAAATTCAAGCGGGACAGTTATTCTAAAATCGAACGTTGCGTCAACAGTATTTGCCTTCTGTCTCTCTGATTTGCATACAGAAATTGGCCCAGCCACGCCAACTGCTCCGAGACCTGCTGTAGACAGTCTTGGCTGGCTTGGAGAACTCAAGCCAAGGACTTCTCTGGAGATAGCAACAGTGGACTGGAAGATGGAATAGAACATGCTCATTTAGACGTTAGGGTGGCAACGAATCCAACCTTTGCTTTACAACCATCACAACCTTTACAAAATTCACAACATTCACAACATTCACAAAATTCACAAAATTCACAACATTCACAACATTCACAATGTTAACAATGTTCACAACATTCACAACATTGACAACCCTCACAACATTTACAACCTTCGCCAACTCTTCATTCACAACCCTCACAGCATTCACAACCCTCACAACCTTCACAACCCTCACAGCATTCACAACCCTCACAGCATCTACAACCTTCACAACATTCACAACCCTCACAGCATTCACAACCCTCACAGCATTCTCAACCCCCACAGCATTCACAACCCTCACAGCATCTACAACCTTCACAACATTCACAACCCTCACAGCATTCACAACCCTCACAGCATTCTCAACCCCCACAGCATTCACAACCCTCACAGCATCTACAACCTTCACAACATTCACAACCTTCATCGACCCGAGCGTCAAAATGGGGCAGCTTGTTTCTTTCAGTTTCCAGTCCAGCGGCGCTCTCTCAAGCAGTCCCTGCTCAAACCGAACCCAATTCCCCTCTGCCTCTCGGGCGAACCTGTGGCAACACCTGTCGACCAATTTTTCTACCACTGACGGATATTAGAATTCATATATGACTGCGACAATGGCTTTGAGCTGTGGAGATTGGCCCTTCGGATATGAAGCTTGAATTGGCCCGGAGTTGAGAGTTGCATCTTTCGACTTTGAGTGCCCAATCACTCATTAATTGGCCTCCAACCCCCCTACTGCCCGCTCTGTGACTTGAGCCACCGCCTCCCACTGCTCCGGCTCTGTGCAGGAGTTCTAGCGAAATTCGACCCCTGCCTCCTATCTGTATGAAGCTCAGCCTCTTCCACTCCAAACCGCCCTCCGCTCTCCTTCCGCTGTCTCCCACCCTCCTTCCGCTGTCTCCCACTCCCCATCCGCTGTCTCCCATTCTCCTTCCACTGTCTCCCACTCCCCTTCCGCTGTCTCCCACTCTACTTCCGCTGTCTCCCACCCTCCTTCCGCTGTCTCCCACTCCCCTTCCGCTGTCTCCCATTCTCCTTCCACTGTCTCCCACTCCCCTTCCGCTGTCTCCCACTCTACTTCCGCTGTCTCCTACTCTCCTTCCGCTGTCTCCTACTCTCCTTCCGCTGTCTCCTACCTTCCTTCTGCTGTCTCCCACTCCCCTTCCGCTGTCTCCCGCTCCTCTTCCCCTGTCTCCCGCTCGTGTTCCGCTCTCTCCCGTTCACCTTTCTGCTCCCCATCCGCTCTCTCCCACTCCTTGCCCGCTCCCTACCCCACACTTTCTCTTACAAGAGCCAAATCGAAAAAAAATGGCAACAGAGGAATTCCCAAGCGCAATCGGAGGCTGAGAGGTACTTGTATCCAACCGGACACGTGTCAGTCACGTGACATGCGCCGCAGCACGAAGATGCTTGTTAATCTATCGGGCCAGAGACACACAATCAAGCCTTTTAAAAGCAGAAAAAATGAATTAATGTACGATTACCTGGTAACTACATGTATGTGAAAAATTTTATTACCATATCTAAGAATAAAAAAATTCAGAGCAAAATTTTCAATTCACCAACAAAACGCGCCAAATTTCAGGGAATTACAGCAGCAGATGGCGCGGATCCAACCCACCGCAGCAGCCCATGCGGCTCTAATGCGATGGGGCCAGAAGGCCCACCACTTGGCAAACACACACTGCAGGCTATCTCTGCTCCGCGATCCCACACGAACGGGGATCAGTTCTCAAGCTCTTATCAAACCGCTCGGAAAAATATTACCAAACACAGCTCTGAGAGCTACTTGTTTCCCTCCGAGGGCATTCCTTATACTGGCTAAGGTATGGGGATATTTTTCGGCAAGCCAGTGGCCATCCCCCTCCAAGCATTCATTGTTTGCACTGATTTTAAGACCTCGGGCTCGGGTGCCGGCTGAAGCTTCAGTGGTGGATGGAGGGTATCCTGGATGCATTGAGCTGGCTCTGGGACCAGCTGTAGCCAGCCAACTCGAGAATTCGAAAGAATGCAGCAAAATTGAAAGAAAGTGCATCTTCTCACCTCACTCTAATCCCCTCTCACCTTCTCTTACCTCACTCCCGGCCCCACTAACCTCACTCTCACTCCCCATCTCCTCTCACCTCACCTAGCTCTCATCCTCTCTCAACTCATCTCTTATCAGCTTTCACCCGTCTCATCCCCTCACCTCACTCTCATCCCCTCTCACATCACTCTCATCCCCTCAGAACTCACTCTCATCTCCTCTCTCACCCCACTCTCATCCCCTCTCAACTCACTCTCATCCCCTCTCTCACCTCACTCACTCACACTCACATCTCACTCACTCTCATCTAATTTCCCTCTCTCATCCCCTCTCACCTCACTCCCATCCCCTCTCACCTCGCCCTCATCCCCTCTCACCTCGCTTATCCCCTCTCACCTCGCTCTCATCTCCTCTCACCTCGCTCTCATCCCCTCTCACCTCACTCTCATCCCCTCTCACCTCGCTCTCATCCCCTCCCCTCCCACTTCACTCTCATCCCCTCACACCTCACTCTCATCCCCTCTCACCTCGCTCTCATCCCCTCTCACCTCACTCTCATCCCCTCTCACCTCGCTCTCAACCTCTCATCTCAACATGAGAATCGAGTAAAAATAACAAAGCAAACCCAATGGACATAGTTTTTCAAGCGAACGCTACTGAGTTCTCAAAGCGGGTAAAAGGCTAAGTGGGTTGGTGGAAATTGTTACGAATAAATAAATAAACACTATAGCCGGGTATTCAGTATAATATTTATTTTAGTTTCTATTCCAAGTGGAACAATAACAAGCGAAAAGCAGACTTTTCGTATTCAAAAAGATATTGAAATGAGAAAAAATTGAAAGCGAAAAATTGTATTGGTTTATAATTTTTTATAATAAATTTGATTAACTACTTGGATTCGTGTCTCAGTGACAGCGGGTACAGGTAAAAGTGCAACGGCGAACTTTTCTTATAGCGTTTTAGCTGGCTTGCGCACAGAACTAAATAAATTTATTCTAGCAATTGAATTTCTGTTTCGAAAGCGACAAAAAAGCCTACAATTAGTACTGGTAGTAAGCAGTAGCAGTAGTGAATATCTAGTTTATTTTTTACTTTTTGAAATAAGAAAAAAATCCGGAGAAAAAAGCGCTTTTTAGTTACTAACAGTAGTGTTTAATTAATTTGCGTAAATTTATTGCGTAAAATGAATGGGATTTGAAAATCAATAATTCTGATTTCCCTCGGCCTGTTAAGTCTCTCTCTCCCTCTTTGTGTTTTAATGAGTTATTAATCAGCTAATTAGTACTCTATTTTTTTAATTTGAAATGATCAAACAAAATAGAAGCCGAAACCGGAGAGAGACACCGATATATTCAGGCAACAGAGAAAAGCAGATGCGAGCTGCATATCGATAGAAATAGAAATAACATATAAGCTTAGATACGATGACGAACCATAACACCGAGTTACGAGTTAAAGGACTATTATAAATAGTAATAGTAATAGTAATAATATTATACTAGTGAAGCTATACTAAAAAACACAGAGTTATAAGGGCAGGGAGAAGCATTTATAATAATATAAAAATGGCTATATTAGTTTTTCAGCGTCTGCATCATATTACTGTCAGTAGCATGCTGGTCAGTTCTGGAACACGTTCATGGTGAACTTCTGATAGTTATAAGCGTCGGGAACTGCGCGGCCGTTGGGATCAACGTAGGGCTCCATGCTGCGGACGCAGTAGTCCGCCTGCACCTTCGGCAGCGAGCTGTACAGCTCGTCGCGGGTGATGTACGGCCGGCCTTCGCGGCACAGGGCTTTGAAGGCTTCTTCAACGTCCAGACGAGAGGAGACGTTCTCAGTCTCCTTCATGATCATGTAGTTGATGAACTCCTGCATCTCAACGTAGCCGCTGCGGTTGGGGTCAACCCGGGCCATCACCGAGTCGAACACGGCGTCGCTGTCTTCGCCGAATTTCAAATCGTGGCCGAGAGCCAACAGGCACTGCTTGAACTCGCGCTTGTCCAACCGGCCAGAGTTGTCCTTGTCGAAGTGCTTGAACATCATGATGTATTCGCGTTTCACGTCGTCTGGCACGCCGGCCTGCTGCAGGGCCAGGATGGTCTGCTCCAGGCTGTGCTGCATGCGCATGGCAAGCTGGTCCAGCTGGTCCCAGGCCTGGCTGAGGGACACCGCCGAGTGGCTGGTGTACTGGTTCTCCAGGATCATCTCGTTCTCTAGCGACGTGGTCCACTGGTTGATGTCCTTGAGGTCCTGCTTGCGGGCCCGGATGTCCACGGAGGCCTCCTTGATGCGCTGCAGCTGGGCTTCGTAGTTCAGATCCTCCTGGGTGCTGATGCTCAGCATGGCGCGGCGGGTGGTCTCCACCTGTTGCAGGTTGGAGATGAAGGGTTTTTAGGTTGGAGATAAAGGGTTTGTAGGTTGGAGATGAAGGGTTTGTAGGTTGGAAATGAAGGGTTTTTAGGCTGGATATGAAGGGTTTGTAGGTTTGAGATGAAGGGATTGTAGGTTGGAGATGAAGGGTTTGTAGGTTGGAGATGAAGGGTTTGTAGGTTGGAGATGAAGGGTTTTTAGGTTGGAGATGAAGGGTTTGTAGGTTGGAGATGAAGGGTTTGTAGGTTGGAGATGAAGGGCTTGTAGGTTGGAGATGAAGGGCTAGTAGGCTCGAGATGAAGGGTTTGCAAGCTTGAGATGAAGGTTTGTAGTTTTGAAAGTTGAAATGAAGGGACATAGACTGAGATGCAGGGTTTTAAGAGATTAAGATCTGCAACAGTGAGCAGCAGATTCATGTAAATGAACAGCTCACCCAGTCGTGGAACTTGTTAGCAATATTGGCGAAGCTCTTCCTGAACTCCTCCTTGCGCTCCTGGTTGCGCAGCTCGGCAGTGAGCTCCCGGTCCCGGTTCACAATGATGGCCTTGAGATTCTCCCAGGTGCTCTGGATGTTCTCCATGGTGTACCAGGTGTAGGGATTCAAGGTCACCGCAAACTCTTTGATCTCTTTGTCCAGCTTCTCCAAACTGCGATAGCGCTCCTCCGAGTCCTTCAGCGACACTTTGAATCGTTCGTGGTGCTCGCGAAGCTTCTTGACTTCGTCCAGCGAATTGCACTGAACTGGATCCAGCAAGTCTTCCTCGGCGTTCTCGTACCAGGAGTTGAAGGCGGAGGCCTCCTTGGCGAACTGAAGGAACAGATCCTCCACGTGCTTGTAGCGCTTCTCCAGATCCTTCAGCTGGTCACGCCGGGCGGTTGAGCCCTTCTTCAGGGCCTCCCAGCGCTGCAGCACGAATTTCAGGCGATTGTTGATGGCCTCAGTCTGGTCGTGCTTGGCCTCGACCAGCTGGTCGCGCAGGGCGGAGATGCTCTGGATGCCTTCCTTCTCGAATGCCTGCGATTGTGGCGAATTGAGTTCATGGTGAGATGTGGATCTCGATGTACTTCAATGGACTCGATGCAATAAACACGCAGACCCTACCCAAACCCTTCATTTACCTAACAGGCCCTTTATTTGCCCTACAGACCCTTCATTCAACCTACAGACCCTTCATTCAACCTACAGACCCTTCATTCAACCTACAGACCCTTCATTCAACCTACAGACCCTTCATTCAACCTACAGACCCTTCATTCAACATACAGACCCTTCATTCAACCTACAGACCCTTCATTCAACCTACAGACCCTTCATTCAACCTACAGACCCTTCATTCAACCTACAGACCCTTCATTCAACATACAGACCCTTCATTCAACCTACAGACCCTTCATTCAACCTACAGACCCTTCATTCAACATACAGACCCTTCATTCAACCTACAGACCCTTCATTCACCCTACAGACCCTTCATTCACCCTACAGACCCTTCATTCAACCTACAGACCCTTCATTCACCCTACAGACCCTTCACTCCCCAGACGGCAGCTCACCTGCAGCCCAGCATCAAAGGCCTCCTGCTTGGTGAGCAGAGTCTGCACGCTGCTCAAATCCCGGCCGTAGTCGTCAGAGCGCACGATGGACTCCTTGTCCTTGATCCAGGACTCCACAACGTCGGTTTTCCACATGAACTGCAGGA
Source organism: Macrostomum lignano (assembly GCA_002269645.1). NCBI lineage: Eukaryota > Metazoa > Platyhelminthes > Macrostomidae > Macrostomum > Macrostomum lignano. The sequence goes on from NIVC01000594.1 coordinate 194,745, forward strand.
AGGCGGAGTTGTCAGTCAGCTGACTGCGTCGTTTAGCGGCAGCGTTGCGCAGCACCTCCAGCTTGGCTTTGAGACCTTCGCAACGACGCTCGATGGTGTCCTTCTGGATGTTGTCGGCGGCAATCAGCTCGTCGCCTTTGGAGCAGATCTCCTGGCAGCGCTCCTCGTGAACGTGACAGTCGGTCTCGAAGGTGTCGTGCTTCTTCAGCAGGCCCTGCACTGCAGCCAGGTTGTCGCCGAGATCGTTGGATGACAGCAGGTGCTGCTTCTCCATGATCCACGCCTCTTCCTCCTCAACCTGGGTGAGGAACTCGTGGTACCTGCGGTGGGGTTTTTGTTGCAGTGTGGTCACCTGCCTCTGCAATGCCTCAATCTGCCTCTGCAATGCCCCAATCTGCCTCTGCAATGCCCCAATCTGCCTCTGCAATGCCCCAATCTGCCTCTGCAATGCCCCAATCTGCCTCTGCAATGCCCCAATCTGCCTCTGCAATGCCCCAATCTGCCTCTGCAATGCCCCAATCTGCCTCTGCAATGCCCCAATCTGCCTCTGCAATGCCCCAATCTGCCTCTGCAATGCCCCAATCTGCCTCTGCAATGCCCCAATCTGCCTCTGCAATGCCCCAATCTGCCTCTGCAATGCCCCAATCTGCCTCTGCAATGCCCCAATCTGCCTCTGCAATGCCCCAATCTGCCTCTCAGCTGTCCCAATCTGCCTCTGCAATGCCCTAATCTGCCTCTGCAATGCCCCAATCTGCCTCTCAGCTGCCCCAATCTGCCTCTCAGCTGCCCCAATCTGCCTCTCAGCTGCCCCAATCTGCCTCTCAGCTATCCCAATCTGCCTCTCAGCTGTCCCAATCTGCCTCTCAGCTACCCCAATCTGCCTCTCAGCTACCCCAATCTGCCTCTCAGCTGTCCCAACCCCAAAGCACAAACCAGCCACTCACTTGACAGACTGGTCCAGCTTGCGAGCTCTCTCAGCTGCCAGCTCCTTGAGCTCCTCCCAGTTCTCAGCCTGTTTCCGCAGCCGGTTCTCAATCTCGGCCGGATCCTCAACTTTGCCCTCGGCAATGAGCCGGTGACCTTCCTCTTCCACGGCGCGGATGGCTGGCTCGTGAGCGTGAATGTCGCCCTCCAATCGGCGGTGCTTCTTCATCAGATTCTGCACGCCGAGCAGGTCGCGGCCCAGTTCGCCGCTCTGCACCAAAATCTTCTTCTCGCGAATCCAGGCCTCTTCGTCGTCCAGGTTGCGGAAGAAGTCGTGCAGCTTCTTGGCTTTCTCCAGGCGAGCGGCGCGCTCGTCGCACAGCTTCTTGATCTTCTCGTAGCGATCGTTGATGAGGTTCTTGCGCTCCTGCATTGGTTGGGTTGGATGGGGAGGGCGATGCGACATAGAAACACAATCCGGCGCCACATTAGAGACACAATCTGGCGCCACATTAGAGACAATTCGGCGCCACATTAGGGACACAATCCGGCGACACATTAGAGACACAATCTGGCGCCACATTAGAGACTATTCGCCACATTAGAGACACAACTCGGCGCCACATTAGAGACACAACTCAATCCGGCGACACATTAGAGACACAATCTGGCGCCACATTAGAGACAATTCGGCGCCACATTAAAGACACAATCCGGCGCCACATTAGAGACACAATCCGGCGCCACATTAGAGACACAATCTGGCGCCACATTAGAGACAATTCGGCGCCACATTAGGGACACAATCCGGCGCCACATTAGAGACAATTTGGCGCCACATTAGAGACACAATCCGGCGCCACATTAGAGACACAACTCGGCGCCACATTAGAGACACAACTCGGCGCTACATTAGAGACAATCTGGCGCGATTCATTAGAGACACTCAGGCGCCACACTAGAGACACAATTTGGCGCCACATTAGAAACAGAATTTGTAGAGCCACATTAGAGACAATTTGGCGCCACATTAGAGACACAATTCGGCGCCACATTAGAGACACAATCTGGCGCCACATTAGAGACAATTCGGCGCCACATTAGAGACACAACTCGGCGCCATATTAAAGACACAATTGGCATCACATATAAGACATAATTTGGCACCACATTAGAGACACAATCCGGCGCCACATTAGAGACACAATCCGGCGCCACATTAGAGACACAATCGGGCACCACATTAGAGACACAACTCGGCGCCATATTAAAGACACAATTGGCATCACATATAAGACATAATTTGGCGCCACATTAGAGACACTATTCGGCGCTATATTAGAGACACAACTCGGCGCCACATTAGAGACACAATCTGGCGCCACATTAGAGACACAATCCGGCGCCACATTAGAGACACAATCTGGCGCCACATTAGAGACAATTCGGCGCCACATTAGGGACACAATCCGGCGCCACATTAGAGACAATCTGGCGCCACATTAGAGACACAACTCGGCGCCACATTAGAGACACAACTCGGCGTCACATTAGAGACACAACTCGGCGTCACATTAGAGACACAACCTGGCGCCACATAGAGACACAATTCGGCGCCATATAAAAGACACAATTGGCATCACATATAAGACATAATTTGGCGCCACATTAGAGACACAATTCGGCGCCACATTAGAGGCACAACCCGGTGCCACATTTAAGACAATAAATGTGTCCGCACCTGCACGGCCTCGGGATCCAGCTGGCCGGTAGGATCCTGAGCGAACCGATCCAGATCGGCGATCCGCTCCTGATGAGTGGCGATATCCGCGCGCAGAATCTCCTGCTTGTTAAACAGGTCGTCAACGGCGCCGCTGTCCCGTCCAGTCTGCTGATTGTCCAGCGCGTGCTCGGTCTCTTCCAGCCAGAATTCGATGTCCTTGATGCCGGCATTGTACACAGCCTGACGATTAGCTTCGTTGAGTTTCTCGCTCTTGTCCTCCGCCCGTTTGTTCAACTCTTTCCAGCCGTTCTGCAGGTTTTCAACTTGCTCTTTGACGGCATCCTCCTGGCCCATGCATTGGCCATTGTCGATGAGCTCTGGTGATGACGAATTATTAAAAAATATAGGCAGTAAAATGCTTGCTTATTATAGCCTACTCTAAGTAGAGTAATAGTTTCTGTATGAACCTCGTTTCTTAGAAATACACTACGGAGATAGGGACTTTTTAGCTTCATTATTTTAACACGGACGATTAAACTTCCGTGGCCAGAATAATACTTTTGAAGTTTCTCCATCTGATTGACAGTTTATCAGCTGTCTATGGCCCAAACCTGTCATAAAATCAGCCTCAACTCAATGATGATAATGAAGAACAGCGTGACAGTCATTCGTAGTTTTTTCTTGTTTGAAAAATTATAGCAGAAAAATGCACTAGTAACCTACTTAACAGTAGAGTAGTGCGAATATCAATGCTATTCTATATGATATAATGTAATGCTACCGACTAAATAGTTTTCTTTCCGCATAATAAACAAAGCTAACTTTGCGTATTGAATTACATTTTGCGGCGTTAGCGAAAGGCGGAAAACTAACTTATTTTCTCTAACCAAGTTTTGCAAGACAGGCTAAGAGGCAGAAGAGCCGAGCGAGGGCAGACAGACATGGATCGATATATTTTATATTACTATATTCCTAGGCCTTGTATGGCTGGGAGGCGAGGCGAGTGGATCTGGCTAGAGGGGCAGACAGACAGGACAGAGAGTACAGTGCTGTACAGCAACCAGACTGAAGCACAGAGGTCTAGAATGCATGGTAGGCAAGCTAGCAAGGGGGGCGGCAACTTATGCATTAGTCAGCCAGCGCCCTTTCCTGGCTGGGTCAGAAAAGGAATGCAAAGAAGTTAAAAAAAATACAGTTAAACGTTCGCAGCTAACTGTGAATTTTATTAATGTAAACATTATCTCAGATTTAGCAGGCCTGCGACTGCCAATAAAGGTTTTATAATAAATATGCAAGCAGATAAGAGCTTTTATTCTAAACACGCTCTGTGCGCACACTAAGGGAAGGAGGGTTCATTCACTGATTCACAAGCTTAGCTTGAAAAATGCATTTGCACTGGGCACCGGGCATGTGCTAGACTAAAAGCGTTTAATCTGATGTCCCAGTTACAGGGCTCTGTGCTCTCACACAAAGGAGATTCTGTTTACAAAATAGATTTTCATTTACACTATACACAATTTACACGGCTTTATTCGATCACACAAAATTATAGTTTCATTCACAAAATTTATGGTTTCATTCACACATGGCTTCATTCACAAAATTTATGGTTTCATTCACACAAATTATGATTTCATTCACACAAATTATGATTTCATTCACACAAATTATGATTTCATTCACACATGGCTTCATTCTCAAAATTTATGGTTTTATTCACACATGGCTTCATTCACAAAATTTATGGTTTCATTCACACAAATTATGGTTTTATTCACACAAATCAGTTTCATTCACACAAATTATGGTTTCATTCACACATGGCTTCATTCACAAAATTTATGGTTTTATTCACACATGGCTTCATTCACAAAATTTATGGTTTCATTCACACAAATTATGGTTTCATTCACACAAATCAGTTTCATTCACACAAATTATGGTTTCATTCACACATGGCTTCATTCACAAAATTTATGGTTTCATTCACACAAATTATGGTTTCATTCACACACGGTTTCATTCACACAAATTATGGTTTCATTCACACATGGCTTCATTCGCAAAATTTATGGTTTCATTCACACAAATCATAGTTTCATTTACACAAATTATAGTTTCATTCACACAAATTATGGTTTCATTCACACATGGCTTCATTCGCAAAATTTATGGTTTCATTCACACAAATCATAGTTTCATTCACACAAATTATAGTTTCATTCACACAAATTATGGTTTCATTCACACATGGCTTCATTCACACAAATTATAGCTTCATTTACTAAATTTATGGTTTCATTCACAAAAAAAGTGGCTTCATTCACACAAATTCTACTTTCATTTACGCATATTATAGTTTCATTCACACATTATGGCTTCATTCACACAAATTATGGTATCTTTCACACATGGCTTCATTCTTCACACAAATTATAGCTTCATTTACAAAATTTATGGTTTCATTCACACAAATTCTAGTTTCATTTACGCATATTATAGTTTCATTCACACAAATTATGATTTCATTCCCATATAGGAGCTTTATTCGCACAATTTTCAACAAACGAACACGAACTCACTCTGGCCATTCTCCACGACGCCCCTCAGCCGGTCGGCATTCGCGGCCAGCTCGGCCACAAACGCCTGATGCTTCTGGTACTTGGCCTGCACATTGGCAATCTTGGCGCTGTCCTTGTAGGAATCGTCACCAACCGACTGCAGCTTCTCATTGATCCAGATGTTCATCTCCTCGGCATCGCGGATGAAGTCTTGCAGATTGCGAACATCGCCCAGCTTGGCTCGGTCAGCTTCCATAGCCTTCTTTAGCGAGCCCCATCTGGCCAGCACCTCCTGCTTCTTGTTCTCAATGCCGTCGCTGTCGTAATGCTCACTGTTGCGCAGGGAGTCGGCCTGGGCCACCATGGTTTTAATCTTGTCCTCCTGGATCTTGATAGCCCTGTCCAGATCCTCGTGCTTCTTCATCAGCACATCGACGGTTTTGTCGCCGTCAACAGCGCTGTCGGCCTGCTTGATGGAGCCTTCGCGGATGGTCATCCACTCCTCCAGCTGCTCGCACTCGCGCAGGTAGTACTGCAGGTCCAGATTCTCTCCTAGAATTTTGCTCCGCTCCTCCCAGGAAGTGCCCAGCTGTTTCTGCAGTTTAGCCAGCTCCTCCATTCGCTCTTTGATCTCGTCCGAGGCGTAGTGACCCCGGTCCAGCAGGCTGTTGCCGTAGTTCTCGAAATTGTTAAACGTACCTTTGCGCGCTTCGATTTCCACTTTGTGCTCCTGAGAGAGAGTTTATCGAAATGTTTAACGATTGCTACTTCATTTTCAGCAACAAAATTGTGAAGGATTTACTTGCACTGCTATGCAATAAGCATGATAACTATTTTATACTTTCGATACATATCGGCAGTTATTGACAACTCGTTTCAATACATATCGGCAGTTGCTATAACTGATTTCTATACATATCGGCGGTTTTAATAACTGATTTCGATACATATCGGCAGTTGCTATAACTGATTTCTATACATATCGGCAGTTGCTATAACTGATTTCTATACATATCGACAGTTTTAATAACTGATTTCGATACACATCAGCAGTTGCTATAACTGATTTCGATACATATCGGCGGTTGCTATAACTGATTTTGATACATATCGGTAGTTGCTATAACTGATTTCGATACATATCGGCGGTTGCTATAACTGATTTCGATACATATCGGTAGTTGCTATAACTGATTTCGATACATATCGGTAGTTGCTATAACTGATTTCGATACATATCGGCGGTTGCTATAACTGATTTCGATACATATCGGTAGTTGCTATAACTGATTTCGATACATATCGGTAGTTGCTATAACTGATTTCGATACATATCGGTAGTTGCTATAACTGATTTCGATACATATCGGTAGTTGCTATAACTGATTTCTATACATATCGGCAGTTGCTATAACTGATTTCGATACATATCGGTAGTTGCTATAACTGATTTCGATACATATCGGTAGTTGCTACAACTGATTTCGATACATATCGAGTGTCTTCAAAATTTAAAACAGAACTTGTTTGTCAATCAATCAATCAAACAAATGAGAACAAAATATTTACAATAAACTCAACTAACTAAACTGTGTGGGGAGGCTTACTTCCAACAAGCAAGCGGTCATGTCTAAAAGATTGGCATCTTTAATCTGCAATTCATTACATAGACAGAGCAATAGTTAGCAAATTACTAACACTAGACACGCGTCCGACCACGTGACAGCTTGATAAGTAACGGCATCAGATCGGGTTAGTAAATAAAAATAGCTAATAGCACTACTAACGCAGTTCATAAATAGATTCAAAAAAATAAAACAAAATAAACTCCAGCAAAGCAGACAGTCTTTTGAGACTGTTTTTGAGTCATGCATTCCTACAGTCTAACAAGGCGAAAACTTTAATTAGAATATGGCTAAACTAACTATATTCAATATATATTATATAGTTACGTAGGCTCAATGGTTACAGAGATTTATACGGAGTACATATGGGCAAGCAGGTTGCATGGTAGATTTGTCAAGATTGAATAAATTCATTTTAGGGGCAATCTGTATACATAAAGTAATATAGATGCGTAATTTTATGATAATAAACATATGATCTTCAGGATCTGGGAGGCTGGCCCAGCAACTGACACTCTGGGAGGCAGTGGCCCAGCAACTGAGTATTGAGGACTGGGGATCTGGGAGACTGACCTAGCAACTGAGGATCTGGGAGGCTGACCTAGCAACTGAGGATCTGGGAGACTGACCTAGCAACTGAGGATCTGGGAGGCTGACCTAGCAACTGAGGATCTGGGAGGCTGACCTAGCAACTGAGGATCTGGGAGGCTGACCTAGCAACTGAGGATCTGGGAGGCTGACCTAGCAACTGAGGATCTGGGAGGCTGACCTAGCAACTGAGTATTGAGGACTGGGGATCTGGGAGACTGACCTAGCAACTGAGGATCTGGGAAGCTGACCTAGCAACTGAGGATCTGGGAGGCTGGCCCAGCAACTGAGGATCTGGGAGGCTGACCTAGCAACTGAGTATTGAGGACTGGGGATCTGGGAGACTGACCTAGCAACTGAGGATCTGGGAAGCTGACCCAGCAACTGAGTATTGAGGACTGGGGATCTGGGAGACTGACCTAGCAACTGAGGATCTGGGAGGCTGACCTATCAACTGAGGATCTGGGAGGCTGGCCCAGCAACTGAGGATCTGGGAGGCTGACCTAGCAACTGAGTATTGAGGACTGGGGATCTGGGAGACTGACCTAGCAACTGAGGATCTGGGAAGCTGACCCAGCAACTGAGTATTGAGGACTGGGGATCTGGGAGACTGACCTAGAAACTGAGGATCTGGGAGGCTGACCTATCAACTGAGGATCTGGGAGGCTGGCCCAGCAACTGAGGATCTGGGAGGCTGACCTAGCAACTGAGGATCTGGGAGGCTGACCTAGCAACTGAGGATCTGGGAGGCTGACCTAGCAACTGAGGATCTGGGAGGCTGACCTAGCAACTGAGTATTGAGGACTGGGGATCTGGGAGACTGACCTAGCAACTGAGGATCTGGGAAGCTGACCTAGCAACTGAGGATCTGGGAGGCTGGCCCAGCAACTGAGGATCTGGGAGGCTGACCTAGCAACTGAGTATTGAGGACTGGGGATCTGGGAGACTGACCTAGCAACTGAGGATCTGGGAAGCTGACCCAGCAACTGAGTATTGAGGACTGGGGATCTGGGAGACTGACCTAGCAACTGAGGATCTGGGAGGCTGACCTATCAACTGAGGATCTGGGAGGCTGGCCCAGCAACTGAGGATCTGGGAGGCTGACCTAGCAACTGAGTATTGAGGACTGGGGATCTAGGAGACTGACCTAGCAACTGAGGATCTGGGAAGCTGACCCAGCAACTGAGTATTGAGGACTGGGGATCTGGGAGACTGACCTAGCAACTGAGGATCTGGGAGGCTGACCTATCAACTGAGGATCTGGGAGGCTGGCCCAGTAACTGAGGATCTGGGAGGCTGACCTAGCAACTGAGTATTGAGGACTGGGGATCTGGGAGACTGACCTAGAAACTGAGGATCTGGGAGGCTGGCCCAGCAACTGAGGATCTGGGAGGCTGGCCCAGCAACTGAGGATCTGGGAGGCTGGCCCAGCAACTGAGGATCTGGGAGGCTGGCCCAGCAACTGACACTCTGGGAGGCTGGCCCAGCAACTGAGGATCTGGGAGGCTGGCCCAGCAACTGAGGATCTGGGAGGCTGGCCCAGCAACTGAGGATCTGGGAGGCTGGCCCAGCAACTGAGGATCTGGGAGGCTGGCCCAGCAACTGACACTCTGGGAGGCTGGCCCAGCAACTGAGGATCTGGGAGGCTGGCCCAGTAACTGAGGATCTGGGAGGCTGGCCCAGCAACTGATGATCTGGGAGGCTGGCCCAGCAACTGAGGATCTGGGAGGCTGGGTATGACCCATTTTGAAGCCTGATGACGTGGAACCAGACAGACACTAAGACTAGGATTAAAGCGAAAAATATAAATATGAAAAAGTACAAACTGATATAGGATATTTATGATCCGGGTTTGAGTAGTAGATAATAAACTGACTGATAAAGGTTTATCATATATGCATTCTGAAACGGTCTTATACGATAAATAGCGGTGCTTTTTCTTAAATTCCGATCGAAGTACCTCGGGCGGTGCCAGTTCGGCAATGCGGCTACTGATCTCAGCAGCCAAGTCCTGCGCGCAATTAATTATTAATTATTAGATTAGACTTCAGATTAGATTAGAATTTAGATAAAAACGCACGAACAATTGGTAGTGAAAAATAAGCGCCATTGAAGCCATGATTAGGGAAATTGAGGCTCAGCCACGTTATTAATGCTCTTTGTTGCAAACTAAACAAAAAAGTGCAGGAACTCACTGTGCATTGTTGTTATAAAAGCGTTATTAATTATTAACAATCAATTATTAAGATTAATTTCTTAGTAGGCTTTGATTTAGACTGGTTAAAGTGCAATTTGAAAGTGTTGCCAATTTTGCTTACATTGAGAGAATGTAAGTGATGAGTTTTTTTGTACTTCTAAATCATAGTGCAAACTATAATTACATAAACAATACGAATAATTAAAATCAATACAATTATACAAAAAACATTAATGTGAATTACTTATTAGCAAATCCTGATACCGGAACAAAGGAACACAATTGACACCAAAATAACAGTTATGGCTCAAGGAAACACACAATATGCTTTTTAATTATATTTTTGAGAATGGATAAAAACTGCTTTGAACACCAGCTTACCGAATGTCTTTCAAGAAGGGCCTCGGCGCTGGTGATGTCGTGAGCCAGTTCATCTGAGGACACCAAAGCCATCATGGTGTCGATCCAGGACTTCAGGTCTCTGCAATTCAAATGCCATTTGTTTAAACTGCTGCACAATAAATGTTGACAGTTCAAGCCAATCTGCAAACTGATCAATCCAATCTGCAAACTGATCAATTCAATCTGCAAACTGATCAATCCAATCTGCAAACTGATCAATTCAATCTGCAAACTGATCAATCCAATCTGCAAACTGATCAATCCAATCTGCAAACTGATCAATTCAATCTGCAAACTGATCAATTCAATTTACAAACTGATTAATCCAATCAGTAAACTGATCAATCCAATTTACAAACTGATTAATTCAATCAGCAAACTGTTCAATCCAATCTGCAAACTGATAAATTCGATCTGCAAACTGATAAATTCAATTTGTAGACTGATCAATCCAATCTGTAGACTGATCAATCCAATCAGCAAACTGATCAATCCAATCAGCAAACTGATCAATCCAATTTGCAAACTGTTCAATCCAATCAGCAAACTGATCAATCCAATCAGCAAACTGATTAATCCAATTTGCAAACTGTTCAATCCAATCTACTAAGCAATCTGCAATAGCAGAACAGACTCACCTGTAATCAGCCATGAACCGCTGCAGCTCCTCGGAGGCCTCCAGTTTAGTCTTGCGCATATCGGCTCTGCTAGTGAGATCGCGCCACTTGCCCAACACCTCGTCCAGGTGATCGGTGATGGCGTTCATCTCCTCTGGGTGCTCCTTGGTCAGCTGGGAGGCCTTGGCATCCAGATCGCGGATTCGCTCGTCCAGCGCGTTGAGATCGCGCTCCAGAGCGCCGTGCTTGCGCCGGAGCCGCTGCACAGACGGCAGGTCTTTGCCAACATCGTCAATGGAGACGGCCATCTCCTTCTCGTTGATCCATTCGGCGGTCTCGTCAAGGTCGCGATGGAACAGCTGAACAGCGTGGCACTTCTCCAGCTGGTTGGCCTTCTCCTGGGTCATGGAGTCCAGGGCTGTCCAGCGCTGGCTGAGGTTCTCAACTTGAGTAGTGATCTTCTCGACAGCCTCAGTCTGGCCTAGCAGAGTCAGCTGGTCCGCCACGGCTTTCAGATCTTCGATCTTCTTCTTTTTGTCTTCTTTGCTTTTTAGCATCTCGTTGAAACGCTTCTGCTGCTCTTCGACTTTGTCGAATACTTCCTCCTGCGATTGGGATGGAGAATTATTTTGTAACTTTACAACTGATCAATACAATCTACAGATCAGTCAAACCAATGTAAAAATCGGCGAAACTAATCTACAAACCGGTCAAACCAATCTACAAATATGTCAAACCAATCTAAAAATCGGTCAAACCAATCTACAAATATGTCAAACCAATCTAAAAATCGGTCAAACCAATCTACAAATATGTCAAACCAATCTAAAAATATGTCAAACCAATCTAAAAATATGTCAAACCAATCTAAAAATTGGTCAAACCAATCTACAAATATGTCAAACCAATCTAAAAATCGGTCAAACCAATCTACAAATATGTCAAACCAATCTAAAAATATGTCAAACCAATCTAAAAATATGTCAAACCAATCTAAAAATCGGTCAAACCAATCTACAAATATGTCAAACCAATCTAAAAATCGGTCGAACCAATCTAAAAATATGTCAAACCAATCTAAAAATCGGTCAAACCAATCTACAAATAGGTAAAAAACTGACAACCACTGACCTGCTCCTCTTCGATAATCTTAGTCTCGGTCTCCACAATCCACTGAGACAGGTCATTGGCCTCGCGCACCAGTTTATAGGCATTATTAGACTGATTGAGTCTCTCGCTACGATCTTTGCCAACTTTGAGCAGGCGTTCGTATTGCTCTTCAATCTGCTTCTGCCGGGAAGCCACGGTGTTCTGTTCAATCAGGTGAGCCTGGCTGTCGCTCAGCGGAGCGTCAATCTTCTTCACGCACTGCACGGGCACGTAGCCCTGACCATCGTTCTTCTCAACCTTCCAGAACTGACTGTGGTTGGTGCTAATGAGGGTCAGGATCTCATTCTTGCGCACAATGATAGGCATGGGGTTGGGCACGGGAGCTTTGTAGCCGTCATAGTCGTGAATGACGACAACTTTCTCGCGAGCGAACGTGTCAGCGACGGGGGCTTCGCGCAGCTTGCAGCCGTCGGCTTGCTCACGAAGCTGCTCAATCTGAGCACCGTAGGCTTTCACATCCTCAATGAGGGACTCGTGCTTCTTGATCAGCGCCTCGGTGGAATCTTCATCTTTGCCGAAATCGATGCTGGACACAAGCGGTTCCTTCTCCTTCATCCAGATCTCAGCCTCGTTGGCATTGGCAAAGTACTGCTGGGCCTGCATTGAGTCCTGCAGCAGCTGGGCCCTGTCATCGGCCCTCTGGCGCAGCTGGTCCAGCGATTGCGCAGCTTGCTAATCCGGCTGGCAATTTCGTCCTTGGCAAAGTGGTCCTCGGCAACCATGTTCTCGCCTTCGGTGGCCACTTCGTGAATTCTAGGCTCGTGATTGTCCAGCTCGGTGATGAGAGCCTGGTGCCGCTTCATCAGGCTTTGCACGCCGATTAGGTCGCGGCCTAAAGCGGGGAGAGTCGGTTTGGCGACATTTTTATTACCGTTTGATTTGTGCAGTGTTGCATTAATCGTTTCGATACATATCGGCAGGTTTTATATAACAGTTCTATAATGCTAAGGAAATTGTCGCACTAGCTACTTATTGTCTGGTGGATGCTTGCTATTTGGGGATGCTATCTATGTAGGGGATGCTTGCTATCTGGGGGATGCTTGCTATCTGGGGGATGCTTGCTATCTGGGGGATGCTTGCTATCTGGGGGATGCTTGCTATCTGGGGGATGCTTGCTATCTGGGGGATGCTTGCTATCTGGGGGATGCTTGCTATCTGGGGGATGCTTGCTATCTGGGGGATGCTTGCTGTCTTGAGATGATTTCTTTTTGCATTGCACTTCATTTGAGTATTTTGTTTTTTCTTTGTGAAGGCTTTATTTGGCTATCTTTTTGTTACTTGTAGAGAACAAAGATGTCCCCCAACGGGGGGCGAAGATTGCTAGTAGTTTCTATAAATATAGGCAAATTTAAGAATTTTCAATACATATCGGCAATTTTGAGCATTTTCGATACATATCGGCAATTTTTAACATTTTCGATACATATCGGCAGTCATCAAGGCTCTAAAAGGCCTGTAATGCAATGCAAATAGTTGTTCTGACCCGCAAATGAGTCGCGCTTATAATAATAAGCTTGGGTGAAATTACACGCTTAGCCCAAATCGACTCGTGAAGTTTAGTCAGATTATTTTGATCTACGATGATCTAAAAATGACCGAGCCACTTTTAAGTAAATAGTACTGCTGTTTATTTGCCATATTTCACAAGCTGGGCCTGAGCTAATCTCAGACTACAGAATGTGCAACACAGCAATGCAATACAAGGCTGCTAATCGGTCATGGAACGTCATCGCGACAATCAGTTCTCATCCCAAATCTTGAAAACAACCTCACTCCAAGTCATGAAAAATAAAACTATAAATCTTGAAAGAGTCATCCCAGATCATAAAAAATCTCAAACCTGAATCATGAAAAATTTCACCCTAAATCATGAAAAATCTCACCTTAAATCATGAAAAATCTTACCCTAAATCTTGAAAAATCTCACCCTAAATCATGAAAAATCTCACCCCAGATCATAATAAATCTCATCCTAAATTATAAAAAATCTCACCACGAATCCTAAAGAATCTTACTCAAAAGATTGAAAATTCTATCCTAAATCATGAAAATCTCACCTTAAATCATAAAAATCTCAGCCAGATTTTGAAAAATCTCACCCTAAATTATGAAAAATCTCACCCCAAGTCATGAACTCCCTGCCCCAAATCTTGAAAAATCTCACCCTAAATTATAAAAAATCTCAGACAGATCTAGAAAAATCTCTCCCCAAATCATGAAATCCCTCCACCAAATAATGAAAGATCTCACCCCAAATCTTGAAAAATCTCACCCCAAATCTTAAAGAATCACTCCAAATCATGAAAAATCTCACTCTAAATCTTGAAAAATCTCTTTAAATCATGAAAAATCTCACTCTAAATCTTGAAAAATCTCTTTAAATCTTGAAAAATCTCACCCCAAATCTTAAAGAATCACTCCAAATCATGAAAAATCTCACTCTAAATCTTGAAAAATCTCTTTAAATCATGAAAAATCTCACCCCAAATTTTGAAAAATCTCTTTAAATCATGAAAAATCTCACCCCAAATCTTGAAAAATCTCTTTAAATCATGAAAAATCTCACAGGTCTTGAAAAATATCACCCTAAATCATGAAAAATGTCACCACAAATCATGAAAAATGTCACCACAAATCATGAAAAATGTCACAGGTCTAGAAAAATCTCACCATAAAAAAAAAAGAATCTTCAAAAGAAAGCTGACTCACCCCTATTAGTGCTGGCAGCCAGAGCCTCCTTCTCCCTAATCCAGTCCTCCTCATCCTCGATATCCCTGAGCAGCTGGTGCAGTTTGTGCGCAGCGGCCAGACGCTCCTTGCGCTTCTGCAGCGGCTCCTGCATGGCCGCGTACCGCTGATCCACTTCGCGCTGTCTGGCTCGGATCTTATCAGCATCGAAATGACCGCTGTCTTCGAACTCGTCCGCCTTCTTGGCAAAATATTGCACCCGATCCTGGTGGGCGGCAATGTCTGCTTCTAGCAGATTGTGCTTCTTCTGCAGATTGGCAACAGCGTCCAAGTTCAAGCCGGTGTCCTCTGACATCAGCTGGCCTTCAGTCTCGGTCAGCCACATTTCGAAATCTTCAATATTCCTAGTGAACTGCAGCTGATCGTTGGCCTGCTCAAGCTTAGTGTTCTTGTTCTCCATCTCAGCCAGCAGGCGATTCCACATCTCGTCAAGTTCGGCGATTCTCTCGCCAATGTTGTCAGCGTTGGCGTGCTCGTTGGCGAGAAGTTCTTCGCCGAATTTCTTCAAAGCTTGGAGGCGCTTGTCGTTGGCGATCACTTCGGCCTGGGTGAGGGTCAGAGGGGTCAGACTACGGTGTGTTTTTAATCGTCTGTTTATCTACATGTAGACAGTTCCAAATCCTTCACGGACACTTCCTGTGACTCCCGTTTGACTCTCTGATCTGACTCATCAAACTTAATGACCACCGCCTGATTTTAATGACCCACAGCTGACTCTTGATGACCCACAGCTGACTCTTGATGACCCACAGCTGACTCTTAATGACCCACAGCTGACTCTTAATGACCCACAGCTGACTCTTAATGACCCACAGCTGACTCTTGATGACCCACAGCTGACTTTTGATGACCCACAGCTGACTTTTGATGACCCACAGCTGACTCTTGATGACCTACAGCTGACTTTTGATGACCCACAGCTGACTCTAAATAACATCAACTGACTCTTAATGACCCCCTGACTCTATATAACATCAACTGACTCTTAATGACCCACAGCTGACTCTTAATGACCCCCTGACTCTATATAACATCAACTGACTCTTAATGACCCACAACTGACTCTTAATGACCCCCTGACTCTATATAACATCAGCTGAGTCTTAATGACCCCCCCCTGACTCTATATAACATCAGCTGAGTCTTAATGACCCCCCCCTGACTCTATATAACATCAACTGACTCTTAATGACCACCATCCGACTCTAATGACTCACACCTGACTCTTAATGACCACCATCTGACTCTAATGACTCACACCTGACTCTTAATGACCCCCCTCTGACTTTAAATAACATCAGCTGACTCTAATGACTCACACCTGACTCTTAATGACCCCCCTCTGACTTTAAATAACATCAGCTGACTCTAATGACTCACACCTGACTCTTAATGACCCCCCTCTGACTTTAAATAACATCAGCTCAGCTGACTCCTAACAACCCACAGCTGACTCTTAAGAACCCCTATCTCTAGTAATAGGCCCCATTCGACTCTATGACTGTCTACCTGAAGTTTTAATTGAACTTACTAAAAAGATACAGAAGAAACATAACACAGCTTTCTAAACCTTCAAGCTCTTAATCTATCAACAATCCCCCCTCTCTAAGATGCAAAACAAACACTCAGACAAACCTTGAAGTTCTGATGCTTCTGCAGTTTGCTCTGCAGGTTAGACGGATCTTTGTAGTTCTCATCCGTGGCGTGCTTCAGTTTCTCCGCAATCCAAGACTTCATCTCGTCAGCGTCCCGGTCGAAGGTTTGATAATTGCGCGACTCATCCAGGGCAGCCTTGCGCTTCTTGGCCTTCTCCAACAGGTGCTCCCATTTCACCTGGAGGTCTTTGTTCCGTTTGCTAATATCGTCAACAGCGTAGTGCTTGCTAGAGATCAGATTGTTGGCATGCTCGTCAACTAGGATGATCTTCTGCTGCTGAGCTGCCAGAGACTTTTCAAAGTCTTCCTGTTTGCTGATCAGAGCTTCAACGGTGTCCATTGAGTCGCCAACATCTTTGTTATCCAGGAATGCCTCCTGCTTGTTAATCCAAGACTCAAGTTGGTCAGAGTCTCTGTAGAACAGCTGCAGATCCATGCACTGTTTGTACTCCAGCTCCTTTGTCTCAATCAGATCGTCCACTTCCTTCTTCTCTTTGGTCAGGAGCTCCATTCGTTCCGCCACCTCGTCTTTGGCCGCGTGGTCACCTAATGGCAATTTTTTTATTGTAATGATAACGATTGGCTATGGCTCAGTGCCCTATTCTATCATCACTAAATTGGCGCCTCATAATCTCATATGGCGCCTCATCATCTCACACGACACCTCATCATCTCACACGGAGCCTCATTTTACCTGGAACCTCATTGTTTCACCTGGCGCCTAATTGGTTCATCTGCGCCTCATTTTACCTGGAACCTCATTGTTTAATTACCTGGTGCCTCATTTTACCTACCGCCTCATTACATCACGTGGCGCCTTTCTACCTTACTTAACTTCTCGTTATCTAGAACCTGGTACATCACCTGGTGCCTAAACACGTTATTATAACAACTATCAGATATCAGCTAACCCATCACCATTGCAATTGCCATCACTGTTAATACCTGCCCAACACCGACAATAACTTACCATCGAGGAGAGCCCGACCCTGCTGCAGTGTATTCTCATAAGCCTCATTGCGGGCGTCAACTTCATTTTTGTGCTCAAAGATTCGCTCGAGCAGAGCCTCTGCGCCAGCCACATCGTTTGCCAGACTGTCCGCGGCAACAACGCTTTTCATAGCGCCCAGCCAGGATGCCAGCTCCCTGGAGTCGGTCAAGAACCGGTGCAAATTGTAGGCATCATCAAGGCGAGCCTTCCTCTTAGCCGCTTTCGATTTCAGAGCCTCCCATTTGTCGCTAAGCTGGTCGCGGGTTCGCCTCAAGTCGTCGGCGTGATCAGTGTACTTATCCGACAGTTGGTCGGCAGCTTCAACCAGTTTGCCAACTTTCTTTTGCAAAGCGTCCAGATCGCGTTCCAGACCGTCGTGCTTGCGCTGCAGAGCTTGAATAGACGGCAGGTCGCGGCCAGTATCGTCGCTAGACAATGAAGCGTCTTTCTCATTGATCCAATTCTCAGTTTCCATGGCGTCTCGGTAATATTTAGTCACTTCGTACTTTTCAAACAGGCGCTGCTGCTTGCGAGAGGCCTTCTCTTTAAGACGGCGCATCGCCTCTACAAGTTCGTCTTTTTTGTTGGTAATTCTCTGCTCCTCGGGATGCTCCTCGCGGATGAGCTTGTCGGCCGCGTTGCCAACCTCCTCGACTCGCTGCTCCTGGTGCTGCAGGTCAAGCATGAACTCGTCGAACATCTTTTGCTGCTGTTCAACAACGTCCATGTCTTTCTCATCCACTGCATCGAAATCGTTGCTTTCAACGTACTCCTGCTTGAGCTTGATCCAATTAAGCACATTATCAGCCTCGCGCAGAAACTGAAAGTACTCAAGAGCCTGCTGCAGCTTGCGACCTTTCTCTTGCAGCAGCTTCATCAGCTTGTCCCAAAGATCGTGCAGCTCTTCAAGGCGTTTGCCAACCTCGTCACTCTTGGCGTGACCATCGTCAATCATAGTCTTGCCAGTGGCGTCAAGATTCTGCAGAGTGTTGGAATGAGCTGTGACCTCAGCTTCAATAGCTTGATGCTTCTGGATCTTGCTCTGCAAGCTGTTATAATCTGTGTAGCTGTCATCGCTGATAGCTTGGATCTTCTCAAGGATCCAGTTCTCCAGCTCGTCGGCATCGCGTTTAAACAGCTGATATTTCTTGGCTTCTTCAAGCTCTTTCTTGCGCTCCTCTGTCTTTTTCTTGAAGTCACTGTACCGGCCGAGTACTTCATTACGTCGGCCTTGAATGTCATCGACAGTTTCGAGGATTTTCACCTCTTTCTGACCTGGCTCAGCCATTTGCTAGCTTGTTTTGGGAGTTTAGAAACTTTGTGCAGACTTTAGTATATGCTTGCTTAGTTGCTGGAAGATTTTGGTTCAAAATTGAAATATGAACTAAACCTTCAAATTTAAGAATTAGCAATTAGCCATATTGCTCAAGATGGATGTTAACAGACAATAATAAAGACCTTTATAATAATAAGAAAAAATGATAATGTCATAAATGATGTTCTTTATTATTAAACTGATATAGAGGGTGTGCTCTACTACAAAGCAGTGTGTCCCTTAGATATTCTATGTACTATCTAGGTAGGGATAGGGATAAATCACTAATCACTTTTTGCACTTTGCAGCATGGGCTGGTCCTAATTGACTATCTCATTTTTGGTTGAGTCTGCATGACTAGTAGCTAAAGGAAAAGACTTGGACTTATATTGCTTTGGCCTAGTATAAGGCTCTTTGTAACTTCTTTCTGAGCTATACCTTTTTTGAATTTGTGAAACACTTTGTCAATTGTTATAAACCTATATAAAATTAATTGTTACTTTTATAACTTTTTTGAAATTAAACTTTTTTTAGTATAAATATTTTTTCAACTGGCAATATTATAACAAAAGATTAATATTTAGAAAATAATATTTAAAGACAAAAGATAAAAGCTTAAAAGATAAAGGCCCAAGGCTAAGGTAAGGTTTTGGTATAACAATTATAAATATTATTAAAAACTTCAGATTTGAAAATACTTTTACAAAACTTTTCAAAAGAAACTATGCAATATAAACATATATATATTTGTATAATAAATTAATAATTCAATAGATAATATATAGTATATTTTCAAAAGCATTAGACAAGGAAAAGATCTATATACCAAAATTTAGATATATATATTTGGTTGGGGAGAAAGTTCCCACAGTTTCTAGAACTTTCTGTCTAAGAACTTTCTGGAACATTCCAGAGCCCAGCTGTGTGGGTATATATTGAATGTAGGTGTGTGTGATTCTAACATGCTATTTAAACCAAAGAGATTACTCACTAGTCACCAGCATTATGGATCTCTCTCAGGCCCTGTGGTCTCCTGCTCTACAACTTCAAATCTGGACTATCAGCCACAGAATCTAGCCGCTGCATCAACACTGCATTTGGTGCTAGTACTGTATCTGAATGCACCACCCAGGACTGGTTTGCGTAGTTTTGCCCACAGATACTATAGGCTCATTCCATATAAGTATGGTCGTAACATGACAGGTTATTTTTACTTATAAAATGAAATCTAATAATAGAATATACTAAACCAATATTTTAAATGAAAGATTATTTTGTCTAGAATATATTTATAGAGTTTCATATAGATATCATCATTAGTATAGATGCTATTAAACCTTAAATGACACTTATGGTCGTAACGACAGGATTTTTGACATATAGAAACTAAAAGCTAAAAGTCTTATAACATTTTTCATTTTTGATATTTTGCAATACATTTTTAAAATTTGACTAAGAACATCTTTAGAAATCATACTCTTTTATTAGAATATATAAACTCAAAAGGCAACAAAGATACAAAAGAAAAGGCAGCCTTATGGTCGTAACATTATGGTCGTAACATATTTTTTTCTGTCAATTCAGTAACTTTGAGGTACTAATACATTAAAAATATAATAGATTATTTGGTCACCAATGCTTTTATCTGATGATGCAAGTACTATACTTTTATCTATAGTTTGTTTCAACCTTCAAAAGCTTTCTAATTGTTTTTAAAAGGTACAAAATCTTAATGATGTCTTTTGCTTCGAAAAATGTCCAAATTTTTACAAAAATGACTTTTTGCCAATTGATAACATACTAATCCAACATTTTACCATTCCTTTATTCTTAGATTGTATATATTGCACAATATAAACATTTGGTAAAAAAATAGGCTAATTAGGCAATGGCAAGCAAAAATATTGACTTTTTTCTATTTTCCAAATATGTCCATCTTATATGGAATGAGCCTATAAACACTAGATAGGCCACTCAGGCTAATTTTCTGGGCAAGTTTTTTATTCTACTTTCTGCTTAGTAGCAATGAAAGGAAGCAACAGTATTATTTGCTAAATTAGACAAATCAAGTGACTGTTTTTGAGACATTGTTTTGCTAACGCCATAAACAACTAACTTGTTTTGTGCAGTAATGGTGTACATTAAGACGCGACAGACAGTGTACAATGCCGCTATCTTTCAAAGTGGAGGAAGGGGGGTAGTCTGGAATAGGGTTAATATCAGTTTCGTATAAGGAAGGGTGAGTGGATCGATAATTTAGGCCCACTGGTGGTGGGATAGAAAATAAAGGACTGCACATAGCTAGCCTGGGTTAGGGGTGGGGGTTTAGAGGTTGTGGGTTAGAAAATTTGGGGGTGGCGAATTGTGCTTAAATACAAGCTTATATATAGATGAACAGGACAAGATTCAGAGTTAAAGAAAGTTCGAGTGCATACTAGCTTTTCTATCTAATCTCGTACTCGAGAAATGTTTTGATTCGACCCACTGCTGTGCTCCCACTTGCACGAGCTCTGTACTAGTGCTATTAACATCTGAGAAAGAAAATCCGTTGCGAATGCATAAATTACCAAAAGATGACACTGGCGAAGCGCTGGCAGCAGCTACTGCAGGAGCGTGGATATTGACCTTTATAAACAATTAAATCACGGGGCCTACGTGTGTTCAGCTTGCACTTTATGGACGAGGCCTACTGCTGCCTTACAAAGTGCCACGGATGTGCAAGACGTCTGTTTTCGCTGGGATGCAATCCCACACCAAGAGTTGATGCTGCCTTGGCTCGTTCAAATAGACCAGCTACCAGCTCTGTGCAAAGGACTGATAAACGACAAAGAGGCAGACGACATGTACCCTCCAGTGCTGGGGCCTATTAGCAATCTATCTGCAGCCGAGCCTGCGAATTGCCTGCTGCCAGTGCTGTGGCAGAGCAACCTTCGGCTACCAGATTCTGCGCCGAGAACAGCTGTTGTGGCTGAAAGCTCTCACCTCTGCAGCCGATTTGCGGGTTCCAAGCGCTAGAGGCAATGATCAAGCGGCTGCAGCAACGATCCCGAAAGCGACAGGCGAATCAAGCGGCTGCAGCAGCAATCCTGAAAGCAACAGGCAAATCAAGCGGCTGCAGCAGCAACTCTCGATGGTCAAGGCAAGTGCAGCGCAGTTGTGCATCCATGGACTTTTGAGGCGTGGCTAGCGCAGCTTCCAGCGGTCGACTGGGCAGCAGGGCGCTCGCAGTCAGGGGTGCTCTGGTCAAAGGATATCATCTCATCAGCAGCTCATTGCAGCTGCACCACAAAAGTCCTGCTGCTTATCGGCTGCCTGTTACGAAACCACTGAGGATTGGCTCTCCATCGGATACATCCCTGGACCTTGAAGTGGCGCATTTGCCAGTTTTTTTCATCTGTTGGGCCGTGCTGAATGCTGCCTCTGAACAAGGGCGACTGGCGACCCTGTTCTTCAACAGCACGCTGCGAGTTTCATAAACAGATGAGCTGATTAAGATGAGAAATCTTTCTATTTTGCCACACGAATATGGATTATGGAGTATATGATATAGCTCGTATTTGCTAAATATACAATAGTTGACTGCAATAATATAGCCTTCAATGCAATCTAAAGCATTCACAACGTTGCTTTGAATTGTAGAAAGTATAATTATAAGTTTCTTTTTGCAAATAAAATCAATATAATTGCTGCATTGCATTTATCTGTTTTTATTTTAAAAAAATATAAATAACGCTAAAATGTTTTTACTACTACTAAGCAGAAAGTAGAGTAAACTGTCGTGTTGTGAAAATTAGCTGGAGTGGCCTATCTAGTGTTTATAGTATCTGTGGTTTTGCCAGGGAAATTTTAACCTCGAAGATTTGCCTAGGTCAGGTTGTCCCTCCAAGGTTGATAATGACCAGCTGCGCACACTTGTAGAGGCTGACCCTCAGCAAACCATGCGTGAGTTAGCGCAAGTCCTTGATATAGACCATAAAATGGTCACCAGTCATTTGCATCAGCTAGGCAAGGTGTACAAGCTAGCACAATGGGTACCCCACCAATTGTTAGATTGGGACAAGGAGTGCAGGGTAGAGGTGGCCACTTCTTTCCTCTCCTACAGGCGCATGCACAACTGGCTGAAGTCCATCATTATGGGCAATGAAAAGTGGTGCTTGTATATCAACATCAAACATTGACGGTTATGGGTTGATACTGACGTGACGCTTGAGCTGCAGCCAAAGGCCGGACTCCACCCATACAAGGTCATGCTATGCGTGTGGTGGGACTGCAAGGGCATCATCTACTATAAACTGCTGCCACCCAACACATTGATTACGGCCGACCTATACTACCAACAGCTGGACTGATTGGCTGCCGCCATTGTACAGAAGCATCTGAACCATGGCCTAATACGATTCCTTTATGATAACTCTTGTCCACACACTGCTAGGGTGACTCGCCAAAAGCTACTGGACTTGGCTGGGAATTGGTGCCCTATCCACCATATTCACCAGACTTGGCACCAAGCGACTATTATCTATTTTTGTCTTTGGCCAATGCCTTGAACAACAAAACCTTTGCTGATGATGAAGAGCTCAATAACTGGCTGAACAACTTTTTCACTTCAAAGCCAGAGAAATTTTACAGTGACGGTATTATGAGTCTGCCCAAAAAATGGCAGAAGGTGATCAATTGTGATGATAATTATTTTGTTTCTTAATTGGCTTTTAGTTTTAAAAAACTCAGTTTGACAGAAAGTTCTAGAAATTGTGGGAACTTTCTAGAAACTGCAGAAGTTCTAGAAACTGCAGGAACTTTCTCCCCAACCGAATATATATATATGCCACAAGACATTTAAAAAAAATGTGCACCAACCACCAAGTGTGTGCAATGCACTAGCTAGGCCTATTATAAATCTGTGCTAGAAATTTCTAGTGCAAATAATGATATTAAATATAGTTAGAATTCAATGTCCATATTTTTAATATCTATTATAAGCCTATACTTTAAGTTATAATTCAAATAAAATGTTAAAACATTAAATTTATTTGTAGAATTGGTCTAGGCCTAGTCCCTAACTTTTAGCTTTAGCCTAGGCCTAGGGCCTAGGACTAGGTACATAAAATGATCATATTAATAGGGCCTACATGATTTAATATGATTAAATTAATTTTAAGATTAGGCCTAGGCCTAGGATTTAGGAATGGGGTAGCACTCACTAGAAAAGGGTAAACCTTGGCATTGGCAGTACTAGGGGAGAATGCAAACCAAAGCAATGTAGTCCTCAGAACAGCTTCAATTGATCTGGATAATCCCATTTGTTCATTTTTGTAGCCTATCTAATAGCAGTAGAACAGCATGTTTCATACCTCAATAATATAAAGTAATTCTTCAATTTCTCAAATTCAGTTGCTGTGTGATATAGCAGGTAGGGCTTTTTTAAGACTGATATGGCAAAGTTTTAATGCAATACTCACAGCACTAGCCTACCTATAGGGGGATGATCTGTCCATTTCCAAATTAAATTCCCAAACATTAGGCCTTAAAAAATAAGTTTAAAATCAAAGTCAAAAATATCATTATGATAAATTAACCAGACCTCAGAATTTATTTAGCAAATGACGGAAATTTCCCGGTAGTATTTACACATTTTAAATTACCGCTAAAATGACTCTTCTAGGCGTAGTAAACGAAAGAAACGTTGAATATGTTTTTTTAGATTTCATCAAAGTGTCAAAAATTCATGAAATATAAGTAGAAAAACCCAGGGGCGTAGCCACCGGGGGGGGGGTCATTGGGGTCATGACCCCCCTCCAGCCGGCTGATCCAGGCCAAATTCTCAGCACATCCCCCGTCCCAGAGGCCTAGCACCCTCTGCCCCCGGTTGCCGCTGTGAGCCTGTGACTGTGACCCCCCCCCCCCAGAAGGAAATCCTGGCTACGACACTGGAAAAACCGCATGGATTCTTTATGAACCGTCTGCACAGTACGACTAACTTGCACTGTACCAAACAGCTAAAACCCATGCATGGTCCAAGTCTCGCTCCGTTCGTTCCATTTCATATACTAAAAATGATCTGTCGGACGTAGGTATATATGTGTGTGTGTGATCGATTCTAGAAAAAATGATTCAGCTGATTTCAAGTTGCTAAAAGTTATGCGTGTAAATTGGTTTATTGGTTCAAAGATTTTGAGGTATAGGGAACAGTGTTAACTTGAGTCAGCGGCGCTCCATATATTAGCGGCGGTCAAATGGCAGTTAAATTGCAGCGCTTAAATTGCATTTGCCCGGTGGCGAAACCGCGTCGGCGGGGAAATTGTGGCGGTTAAATTGCATTTGCCCGGCGGTGAAATTTTCAGCGGGGAAATTGTCGGCGGTGAAATTGTGGCGATCAATTGTCAGTCTCCCGAGCATAAGTCACTACGCAGCGCGGCTGAATTAAAAGAAATAAGAATTAAATATTTGGCATTATTATTTGCAGTGCACATGTAAAAGACGTAAAGACATGTAACTGTCTCTGCCGCTCTGCTTCGAGACCGATCATAGAATTCTGGCCAAGACCACTATTATCTGGCCAAGCTGCTAATATTAGTTTTCTCGATCTGTGTAGTGATCGATTTCTTTGTTTGATTCTGTTTTTTTCTAAAAAAACAGCTTTTAGATTCTGTGTGGCAGTATTTTTTGTACCACAGTTGAGAAAAAATTTTGGCCATTTGCTTCCGATTTGTACGTTTTGATCAATTTTGTGGTAGTATATATAGTTTGAGTCGTGCAACACACATGTACATTTATACAAACAAAAGCAGGAAGGCAGTTTTGCTGATTAATTAATGCTGTTTATCCTCAACTTTGATGCGAGCTCAGTGATTGAGAAGCTAAGCTGGCTGAAGCTGACAGTAGTAGTTGATGGGCATGCAGTCGTCGATCAATCAACAGCCGAACAAGGGAAGGGGCCCTAATTATTCAGAATCATGCAAGGCCGAAATCGCAAGGCTTACTTTAAGAAGCTTAAAGGAATTCAATAATGAATTAGTACATGTTATACTTGACCTTTAATATCAATGTATGCCCCAGGGCCCACACAGGGCCCAAGTGAGGCCTTGCACAAGTACCACTTGATCTGAGAGTTCGATTCCCACCTTAAGTGCCTTAGCCGTGCCATGTGCATCGGTCTCAAATAAGTACATTATTTTTGGCTTTGAAAAACAGACAGCAAAATGGCACTACAGATCTCACTAAAACTAAAGCGGTGGAATCTAGACTAAGCCTTACATGCGTATCATCTAGTATAGGAAATCCGACTTTTAATAGAGCCAGCCTGCTGATCAGCAGCTGCAAGCTAAATTTAGATTGTTTGCGCCCATGCCTGGCGGAGAGCTTATAGTTAAGTCCTCTGATTAGCTGAGCTAATTGCTGCCTTTCCCATAGTTCTCCCCGCATGTTTGTTCTCAATTCTCTTTTTTTGCTTTCAACTGTATATAGGACTTTGCCATGCCAGCTGGGTCGCGTTAGGAGGTCAAGAGGAGTATGGAAGACAGGCCGAGTGCTCAAGGGTGGATCACTAACTACAGTCCAGTCAGGCAAATACCATGCTGGTGGGGTATAGACGGAAACCTATCACACCTGTACAATATTGTATCAACCACGGACAGCTGGAGTAAGAAGGACCCAATGCTATAGATTTCCTAGATGATAAAAAATGATTAAACAATAAACCGCGAACAAATTGCATACATGTATAGGTCTCTGCAGGTCTGGATAAAATCCGTTGAAATCAATAAATTTTGGTCAATTTTTTCCTGCAATGTTTTGTAATGCCAGACACTGTGTGCTGATATCACGGGACACTTCTGAAGGCCGTGACGCGCTTTTTCTATTTCAGCCAGCTGCTGAGTGAGTTTACGCGTCTTTTGGCTCGCGTAGAGTGTAGCGTCTTCCTTAAATGTCAAAAGTGTGACAAATATGATGCATAGTAGAGAATTAAAAGCATGTGGTTTCGAAGAAAATCGAGTTCAAGCTTGAATTGGTTGAATTGAATTACAAGCTTGAGAATTGGTTTTCTTATTCTAACTCAGCCTACGAGCAACCAATCTCATCCAAATGGTTTACTTCGATGCCATGGACTTCAAGTCATCTACGAGTCATCATCTGCGTATTATGCAGTGCCAAGTTTACATGACAAGCCAAATAATTTATCTACAAATCCCTAAGGAATTGCATAGAGCATGTGTGTTTATGCTTTGGATGAGATAGATTGCTTGTAGACTGACTTGGGAGCGCGTCCTTGGGAACGCAGCCGTCTCTGAGATGCCGATCGGGTACTTTTGTTGAAGGTCCCGACGGTCGCCGCCGATGCTCCAGACGGTGATGAAGGGGACCCTGATGCCTGGGATGTTGAGAGCAAAAGTCCCTGCGATTGATATGCATAGTTTGTTGAGCCGACGTGGTTTCACGATGAGATTTTGTGAGCAGAAAATTTTTGCCAATGTTTAGTGGTTTTTGCCACAAGACACCCCGAGGAGAATCGTTGAAGATCTCGACGATGTCGATTTTTCGTGATTTTCGAAGTTGCTTCATCAAATAGAGTGGGAAATTTTAGCCCGTGTTCTGAATTTTCATGGCAATTGTTTGAATATTTTTGGAGATCCAGACAAAGGAAAAATGTGTGTATTTCAAATACACCCCCATGGTCTTTCTACTGTTAAGGGATTGAATGAACGCAGTCAGTTTGTGCTTAAACTGAACTGCTTTGAACAGAACAGTTAGACCAGGTGCACTGTATGTGCTATTATTTGCTCAGGTGAAATAGGCCAATGCAGTAATGATGCAGTACCGGTATACTAAAATTTCCACTCATAATCTGAAGCGACTTACGCAGCTGTATTCAACTAATTGTTGAGATCAATATTCTGTACTTGTCTAGCCTCTCCAAATGGATATAAGAGTGCCCACAACAGCCAGAGTTAGTCCGCGAACCAATGGCAGTCGCTTTAACAATTCCAGTAAATACATCAACAAGGAAAACGACTGATTTCCAATGGTAGCTTAGCTATTGACTGATTGGTTTATTGAGTTTGACATTAACCATGGGCCTTGCTTGAAGGAAGCTGCAGGAAACTGCACGGATGCTGCATGTCGACGAGCCCTGTGAGTCACAAGGACATTCAAAAGCTTGCCAATGAAACAGCATAGCTCCCTGCTGTCACAACACCTGGCCCGGTTCGTTGCCGACTCCTCAGTTAGGTCTCTGCGACGGACTGTTCTGTCCGACATCCAGCCTCTGCGCGTCTTCTGGACGCTGTTCGTCCTGGCGTGCTTCGTCGGCATGACTCTGCACCTGACGCTGCTGTCGTTAAACTTTCTCAAAGGCGACCTGGCTGTCGATATGAAATTTTCGTCTACTGCAGAGCAACCGTTTCCGAGCGTGTCTTATTGTGACGGCACTCAGTTCAGCGAGGAATCGCTCAAATACTTGGCCACGGAGCGAATTCTGAGTCCGAAAAAGTTTTCCGATTATGTTCGCGAGCAGGTGAAAAATTTCTACCGCAGGCAGCCCGATATTGATCGTGGTTTTGCACTGTTGATTGAGAATTACAATAACTATTTAGCCACTGTGCTCGGGACTCTGGCTAAGGCCAAGCGAAGTCTGTACGAAATCACTAATCTGGGCGGGAGCACCGGAGCACCTCTCATTCGGGTGTTGCTGATCTCTGGCAGAGTGATGTGGCTGGCGCCCAGTGCCTACAGGCTGGTCTCATTTCACCACCCGAGTTACATCAGCTGCCACACTATCACTCTGCCAGCTAACCTGTCCAAACTGGCACAGTCAATCATTCTGGTGATGCCTAGGACAGAAGCGAACTTCAGCGGTAACGCTTCATATTCCGATCAAATATTCAACACATTCCCGATTGACGGTCTGACATCCATGAACGGCTTCGTGTTTGACCTGCATAGCGAGCACTCGGTGCCATTTTCGCACAGCAAACTACTGCTACCTGCTAACTATTTTAACCAGGTGAAGTTTACTCAGTGCAGTCTGCAGAGACTGAAATGCAGCAACCTGCCTGGCTGGCACATGGAGTACCGCACGGACAATGGCACGCTTCGCAAACGGTACTTCGACTATAACAAGGAGATGTGCATAGTGCAGAGTATACGCGGCGAAGTTCACCGAAGCTGCAACTGCACCCTCGACATGAGCCTGATGAACCTGACAGACGACTCGCCTCGCTGCAACGCATTTGCGCCGGAAGCGGACATCGTTGAAACCTACAAACAACGCGAATTATGCGTTGATAAAGTATTGAGCGCTTCGAAGGCCTACGAAGACCAGTGTGAAAGCTCCTGCCAGGAAGTCTGGTTTCCCTCCACAGTGTCCGGAGCGCCATACGCGCCGATAAACGCTTTGCAGCGCTGCGTAGTGCAGAAGACCATCTATGAGATGAACCACCAGGGTGCCACTATCTCCGATATTGAAGACGCTCTGCTGCGCAACGCCAGCCTGAATCAGTCGGCATCGAGTCTCTGCGGCAACGTGTCGCAATCGAGCGTTTTCATCGTCGAGCTGACTAGGAACCCGTTCCTGCTGCAGAGCTTCCGCCAGACTCCAATCACCACCCTGCCCGTGTTCCTGTGTCAGGTGGGCAGCATCTGCGGCATCTGGTCGGGTCTGTCTATCGCCATAATTGCTGAGCTGGTGGATTTGATTTTCCGGTTGGTCCGCTACCGATGCAAGACGTCTAGCAGCGTCACAGTTGACTCGTTGCAGTTGGACTCGAGGGAGCTGCCTAAACTGTGACGTCACGTCAGACTTCGCTAGTCCGAGTGCTGTAATCGGCATGCAAGCTGACACGAGGCTGAACCCAAACTTCTACCCTAAAAACTAAAACCAAGAGCCGAATTAACGCGTATTTAAATTAGGCGTCTCTCTAACAGCTACGAACGAAAGATTTTGTGTTGCATGTGTGAAAACAGAAAATAAAAGCATATAAAGTATCAAATAACAAACAATTTCAAGACCACACAGAATTAATCATTCTTTTCGATATTTTCCGGTTTTCCTGCCGCTTTGGTTTCCAGGACTCGCATAGCAACGCTGAGCATCTTTGGCGTTTTGATACTAGCCTGACGACTCATGACTCCCCAAGTGGAGGCCTGTTGTTGCTGCTGCTGCTGTTGCTTTAGCTCAAGAGCCAGTCTGGCGTCCTTGGCTGCTTTCTCCCGGTTGGCCAATACCCGTCTGAGCTTTGCGTTGATAATTCCTAGTTCGGTTTCCTCGTACGGCACGCTTCTCTCTTGCACCTGAACTCGCATCACTCGGCGCCTATGCTCGCGCTGACCGGCCACCAGCTCCGTGTAGTCCACTTCTCCATCGCCGTCCTTGTCAAGGACGCGGAGCAGGCGTTGCAGACACTCTGGTGACATTGGAACGCCTAAGGCCTGTTGGTTGGTTAGTTGGTTGGTTAGTTAGTTGGTTGGTTGGTTGGTTGGTTGGTTGGTTGGTTGGTTGGTTGGTTGGTTGGTTGGTTGGTTGGTTGGTTGGTTGGTTGGTTGGTTGGTTGGTTGGTTGGTTGGTTGGTTGGTTGGTTGGTTGGTTGGTTGGTTGGTTGGTTGGTTGGTTGGTTGGTTGGTTGGTTGGTTGGTTGGTTGGTTGGTTGGTTGGTTGGTTGGTTGGTTGGTTGGTTGGTTGGTTGGTTGGTTGGTTGGTTGGTTGGTTGGTTGGTTGGTTTGTTGGTTTCTCACCATCAATCCGTCCTTAAACTCTTGGTGCGTCAAGGACTTGCTTCCGTCGGAGTCCAATTTAAGAAATATGTCTAGCAGACGCATGTTCTTCAGCTTCATGAATTCCATTAGAACCTTTTAAAACAGGGTTGACATAAAGAATTGATGTACTTTTAAGTGTACTAAAAGTAACAAAATTAATGACACTAGCACAGCAGGAACCAACCATCATTGGGTCGTCATTCATAAACAAATCGTTGTCCTCAGTCTTGGCTTGCTGCTTCAGCAAGACGCCGAAAACAATCTTGAAGCTACGATTGACTGCAATGCGTTCGGCAATGGCAACGCTCTGACGATCCACTGTTAGACCCTGAAGTTTCAGGAAAATAGAACATTGGTTTTGCTACTGTCTCAACTTTCTTATCAACCGCTTACACACCCTAGTAGGGTCTCTTCCGCTCCCTACCCAAGACTGAAATTGGGGTGACCCCAAAACGGTTAAAATGAATAGTATATTCGATAGCTCCGAGGCAGCAGCGGACAAGCAGCAGTGAATGGAAAAATATTTACCCAAAATTCCCACAGGGCAAACAATGGGCTTTATTGCTTTGACATGGCTTAGTTTGCATTTAAGCTCTTTAATATCTACTGTCACTGGCTACGGCTAACGTATGCTTGTGAATTAGTCAATGTTGGTTCTGCCAATACCAAATAGTAGCGAAAGTTTAATTTATACTCAAGGGTTTCGTAGCAAGCTTCTGTATTTGCATTTTTTCGACTCTCCATAGAGACAGCAGTGACTGACCTCTCATTGCGTCTACTGAGATTCTGAATGTCTAGTCTTGCTTTTTTGAAATTATAGGAAAATTAACTATTTAAACAAACACATTTCATGTGTGGCCTCTTCCACCCTCGGTAGCCTCTTCCGCCCCCCAAGAAGCCTCTTCCGCCCCAATTGTAGCCTCTTCCGCCCCCAAGTAGCCTCTTCCGCCCCCAAGTAGCCTCTTCCGCCCCCAAGTAGCCTCTTCCGCCCCCAGTAGCCTCTTCGGCCCCCATGTAGCCTCTTCGGCCCCCATGTAGCCTCTTCTGTAACCTAGTAGCCTCTTCCGCCCCCAAGTAGCCTCTTCCGCCCCCCAAGTAGCCTCTTCCGCCCCCAAGTAGCCTCTTCCGCCCCCAAGTAGCCTCTTCCGCCCCCAAGTAGCCTCTTCCGCCCCTAGTAGCCTTTTCGGCCGCCATGTAGCCTCTTCTGTAACCTAGTAGCCTCTTCTGTAACCTAGTAGCCTCTTCCGCCCCCAAGTAGCCTCTTCCGCCCCCAAGTAGCCTCTTCCGCCCCCAAGTAGCCTCTTCCGCCCCCAAGTAGCCTCTTCCGCCCCCAAGTAGCCTCTTCCGCCCCTAGTAGCCTTTTCGGCCGCCATGTAGCCTCTTCTGTAACCTAGTAGCCTCTTCTGTAACCTAGTAGCCTCTTCCGCCCCCAAGTAGCCTCTTCCGCCCCCCAAGTAGCCTCTTCCACCCCCAAGTAGCCTCTTCCGCCCCCAAGTAGCCTCTTCCGCCCCTAGTAGCCTTTTCGGCCGCCATGTAGCCTCTTCTGTAACCTAGTAGCCTCTTCCGCCCCCAAGTAGCCTCTTCCGCCCCCCAAGTAGCCTCTTCCGCCCCAAGTAGCCTCTTCCGCCCCCAAGTAGCCTCTTCCGCCCCCAGTAGCCTCTTCGGCCCCCATGTAGCCTCTTCTGTAACCTAGTAGCCTCTTCTGTAACCTAGTAGCCTCTTCCGCCCCCAAGTAGCCTCTTCCGCCCCCAAGTAGCCTCTTCCGCCCCCAAGTAGCCTCTTCCGCCCCCAAGTAGCCTCTTCCGCCCCCAAGTAGCCTCTTCCGCCCCCAAGTAGCCTCTTCCGCCCCCAAGTAGCCTCTTCCGCCCCCAGTAGCCTCTTCGGCCCCCATGTAGCCTCTTCTGTAACCTAGTAGCCTCTTCTGTAACCTAGTAGCCTCTTCCGCCCCCAAGTAGCCTCTTCCGCCCCCAAGTAGCCTCTTCCGCCCCCAAGTAGCCTCTTCCGCCCCCAAGTAGCCTCTTCCGCCCCCAAGTAGCCTCTTCCGCCCCAGTAGCCTCTTCGGCCCCCATGTAGCCTCTTCTGTAACCTAGTAGCCTCTTCCGCCCCAAGTAGCCTCTTCCGCCCCCAAGTAGCCTCTTCCGCCCCCAAGTAGCCTCTTCCGCCCCCAAGTAGCCTCTTCCGCCCCCAAGTAGCCTCTTCCGCCCCCAAGTAGCCTCTTCCGCCCCCAAGTAGCCTCTTCCGCCCCCAAGTAGCCTCTTCCGCCCCTAGTAGCCTTTTCGGCCGCCATGTAGCCTCTTCTGTAACCTAGTAGCCTCTTCCGCCCCCAAGTAGCCTCTTCCGCCCCCCCAAGTAGCCTCTTCCGCCCCCAAGTAGCCTCTTCCGCCCCCAAGTAGCCTCTTCCGCCCCCAGTAGCCTCTTCGGCCCCCATGTAGCCTCTTCTGTAACCTAGTAGCCTCTTCTGTAACCTAGTAGCCTCTTCCGCCCCCAAGTAGCCTCTTCCGCCCCCAAGTAGCCTCTTCCGCCCCCAAGTAGCCTCTTCCGCCCCCAAGTAGCCTCTTCCGCCCCCAAGTAGCCTCTTCCGCCCCCAAGTAGCCTCTTCCGCCCCCAAGTAGCCTCTTCCGCCCCCAGTAGCCTCTTCGGCCCCCATGTAGCCTCTTCTGTAACCTAGTAGCCTCTTCTGTAACCTAGTAGCCTCTTCCGCCCCCAAGTAGCCTCTTCCGCCCCCCAAGTAGCCTCTTCCGCCCCCAAGTAGCCTCTTCCGCCCCCAAGTAGCCTCTTCCGCCCCCAAGTAGCCTCTTCCGCCCCCAAGTAGCCTCTTCCGCCCCCAAGTAGCCTCTTCCGCCCCCAAGTAGCCTCTTCCGCCCCTGAGTAACCCCAGCTTTAATCATCCCTCTGAAAACCCACCGTAACATCCAGCACTTCAACGCTGAGCTGCAGATCCTCAACCTTAGTCAGCAGAGCCCTGATATTCTCGGCTGTAAGCGGGTTCTGACTGATCCTCAGACACTTCAAACTCGAATTCGAGCGCAAGCCTTTGACAAGAAATTCCAAACAGTTGGAGTCGATCCGATTGCAAGTCAGGTCCAGCAGTTTCAGACTGCTGTTAGCCGGAAGTGAGCGCGCGAGAGACCGGCAGCCCTCTGTGTGCAGGCCGTTCCAGCCCAGCAGTGCGGTCTCCAGGCACCGGTTAAGCCGGAGCGAGTCGCACAGACTGATGGCTCCATCAAGCCGGATGTGGTTCCACGATAAATCCAGCAGCTTTAGCGATGTGTTGTGGGCTAAAATCGGTTGGAAATTGATACTAAATAATGGCTATTTTCAAATCAGGGATTTCCCTAATTCGGGATTTCCCTCGTTGAAGGTGTCACGAATTTGGTATTTCCCTAATAAGGATTTCCGTGATAGGGATTTCCCTAATTCAGGATTTCCCTCATTCTAGATGTCACGGATTTGGGATTTCCCTGATAGGGATTTCCTTATTAGGGATTTCTTTGATAGGGATTTCCTTGGGTTTGGGATTTCCCTCATTCGGGATGTCACGGATTTGGGATTTCCCCGATTAAGATTTTACCGTTAGGGATCTCTGACTTATCCTTATTGTACTACTAACAAATCAGTAGTTGTT
Organism: Macrostomum lignano; assembly: GCA_002269645.1. NCBI lineage: Eukaryota > Metazoa > Platyhelminthes > Macrostomidae > Macrostomum > Macrostomum lignano. The sequence goes on from NIVC01000594.1 coordinate 228,634, forward strand.
CTTACCCAATGCGTGAGAAATTCGGACGATGCCATTCTCGCGAAAATTATTATGAGCCAGGTACAGCTCTGTGAGGCTTTCGTTCTCCTGGAAAATAGCAATTTTAATTGCTTAGAAGTGCATAGATCCTTTTAGTATTAATTTCTCTGATGGCCTAAATCAATCGATGGGGCTCAACTAAATGAAGGACCAATGAGACTCACCTGAATGACCAATGACACTCACCTGAAGGACCAATGAGACTCCCCTGAAGGTCCAACGGGGCTCACCTAAAGGACCAATGACACTCACCTGAAGGACCAATGAGACTCACCTAAAGGACCAATGACACTCACCTGAAAGACCTAACGGGACTCACCCGAAGGATCAATGAGACTCACCTGAAGGAACTAACGGGACTCACCTGAAGGAACAATATGACTCACCTGAAGGAACTAACGGGACTCACCTGAAGGAACTAACGGGACTCACCTGAAGGAACTAACGGGACTCACCTGAAGGATCAATGGGACTCACCTGAAGGAACTAACGGGACTCACCTGAAGGAACTAACGGGACTCACCTGAAGGAACTAACGGGACTCACCTGAAGGATCGATGGGACTCACCTAAAGGACCGATGGGACTTACCTGAAGGAACAATATGACTCACCTGAAGGACCAATATGACTCACCTGAAGGAACCAACGGGACTCACCTGAAGGACCTAACGGGACTCACCTGAAGGATCAATGGGACTCACCTGAAGGAACTAACGGGACTCACCTGAAGGAACTAACGGAACTCACCTGAAGGAACTAACGGGACTCACCTGAAGGAACTAACGGAACTCACCTGAAGGAACTAACGGGACTCACCTGAAGGACCAATGGGACTCACCTGAAGGAACTAACGGGACTCACCTGAAGGAACTAACGGGACTCACCTGAAGGAACTAACGGAACTCACCTGAAGGAACTAACGGGACTCACCTGAAGGAACTAACGGAACTCACCTGAAGGAACTAACGGAACTCACCTGAAGGAACTAACGGGACTCACCTGAAGGACCAATGGGACTCACCTGAAGGAACTAACGGGACTCACCTGAAGGAACTAACGGGACTCACCTGAAGGAACTAACGGAACTCACCTGAAGGAACTAACGGGACTCACCTGAAGGAACTAACGGGACTCACCTGAAGGAACTAACGGAACTCACCTGAAGGAACTAACGGGACTCACCTGAAGGACCAATGGGACTCACCTGAAGGAACTAACGGGACTCACCTGAAGGAACTAACGGGACTCACCTGAAGGAACTAACGGAACTCACCTGAAGGAACTAACGGGACTCACCTGAAGGAACCAACGGGACTCACCTGAAGGAACTAACGGAACTCACCTGAAGGAACTAACGGGACTCACCTGAAGGACCAATGGGACTCACCTGAAGGAACTAACGGGACTCACCTGAAGGAACTAACGGGACTCACCTGAAGGAACTAACGGAACTCACCTGAAGGAACTAACGGGACTCACCTGAAGGACCAACGGGACTCACCTGAAGGAACTAACGGAACTCACCTGAAGGAACTAACGGGACTCACCTGAAGGACCAATGGGACTCACCTGAAGGAACTAACGGGACTCACCTGAAGGAACTAACGGGACTCACCTGAAGGAACTAACGGAACTCACCTGAAGGAACTAACGGGACTCACCTGAAGGAACTAACGGAACTCACCTGAAGGAACTAACGGGACTCACCTGAAGGAACCAACGGGACTCACCTGATAACAACCTACTCTTCCATAATGGCCCAAAGTCCATTAGCCAAACCCCTCTTTCTTCATCAATTGCCGCCCCCTCACCTCAAGCAGATTCTGCAACAGAGAGGCGCACTTTTCTTCGAATCGATTGCCTGAAACAAAAAACACAGCGGGATAAATAATTAGTGCAGTCCATAATTCCATGATAGGATAAACATTTGGAATCGAGCGCTTTGACTGACCCGACAGGTCAATAATTCTCACGGTGCGATTGGTAGTCAGTGCATCGCAAATTGCTGCTAACCCTGCCTCTCCAATGCGATTGTTGATCAGCCGCTGAAAGCAGAAATCTAGCTCGGTGAGTGCGTATAATCTAGATTGTTGAGTAGATCTAATCTAGATCGCTGAGTAGATCTAATCTAGACTGTTGAGTAGATCTAATCTAATTTATTGAGTAAATATAATCTAGATTATTGAAGACGATAATAGCATACCAGCTCAGTCAGAAATGGATTATCCTTGATCACTTCAGTTAGTTGCTGAGCTCCAGAACAGCCGAGTTCATTGTCCTCTAGAAGCAGCTGCCTGAGGTGAGCATTGTTCTGCAAATGGCATGTGAGGGGCACTGAGTCTCAGTTGGGGATGGACAGACAGACAGACAGACAGACAGACAGACAGACAGACAGACAGACAGACAGACAGACAGACAGACAGACAGTCAGACAGACAGACAGACAGACAGACAGACAGACAGACAGACAGACAGACAGACAGACAGACAGACAGACAGACAGACAGACAGACAAACAGACAGACAGACAGACAGACAGACAGACAGACAGACACAGACAGACAGACAGACAGACAGACAGACAGACAGACAGACAGACAGACAGACAGACAGACACAGACAGACAGACAGACAGACAGACAGACAGACAGACAGACAGACAGACAGACAGACAGACAGACAGACAGACCCCAAGAGCCAGCGAGCAGGCGAAGGCCCCCTCAGTTCCGAGGTACAGCCGGCTCAGCTGAATTCTTGGCGACAGCAGAGAGTGCAGAAATTTCTGCGAAGGCGTGATGCCCAGTCTGCCGCATGTGGCCAGGTACTTCTGCTGGTTCCAATCCAGAGCACCCGGGTCTGGCTGGTCGTCTTCTGTGACCTCCCCGAGAGGCTCCTCTGCTGACTCTTCGTTTGATAAACCTTGCGAGGCTGAGGGAGTTTTAAGATATGTGGCCCGTTTTTAGTACAAGATGAATGACCTCATGACCACTACTCATTAGGATTCTATATGACCTCATGACCACTACTCATTAGGATTCTATATGACCTCATGACCACTACTCATTAGGATTCTATATGACTTCATGACTACTACTCATTAGGATTCTATATGACCTCATGACCACTACTCATTAGGATTCTATATGACCTCATGACCACTACTCATTAGGATTCTATATGACCTCATGACCACTACTCAGTAGGATTCTATATGACCTCATGACCACTACTCATTAGGATTCTATATGACTTCATGACCACTAAATAAATCCTAGTTCGACAACCATATGACCACCTCCATGACCTCACAACTATGACCCAGGATGAGTCCTACTCACCCGCAGATTCGAGTTGATCTCTGCAACAGCTCATAGCTGCCATTGAGCTCAATCGTTGCAGATTCGGTCCATCAGAATCTGACAGCTGCAATCCGAGCAAACGGTATCTTGAAATTGGTCTCTTTGAGCTGTAGGATCCGACCGATTTGGAAAACATATCGATAGTTCAATTACAGCAGAACTCACGCATCAAGTATTGAAACGGGGGCCGAGACAGACAGTCTAGCTAGCGTCCGTGTCGCTTACTCAGACCCTTATTATTTTCTGCTCACAGAAAGGCGACTCTCAGCGTGAGGTGCTCAAGGTCCCTAACTCCCCTCTCTACCCCCCTCTCTGTCTCTCATTCTGTCAAGTGGATGACAATCTTTGGGAATTCTGTGTCCGACTGGAAAGAATTGCTGAAAACCTGCATGCTAGGGAAAGAAGACTTTTTGGTAGGCGACCAGAGCATCGCAGCCTCTGCACGGGGAGTCTCCATCACTTCTGCGTAAGAGGAAACAATAGTAGAAAGACAGAATAGAGTGAAGTCTGTCGTATCTTCAAAATCAATAAGCCGTCCATATGTTAGTTAGTTAGTTAGTTAGTCAGTTAGTTAGTTAGTTAGTTAGTTAGTTAGTTAGTCAGTTAGTTAGTTAGTTAGTTAGTTAGTTAGTTAGTCAGTTAGTTAGTTAGTTAGTTAGTTAGTTAGTTAGTTAGTTAGTTAGTTAGTTAGTTAGTTAGTTAGTTAGTTAGTTAGTTAGTTAGTTAGTTAGTTAGTTAGTTAGTTAGTTAGTTAGTTAGTCAGTTAGTTAGTTAGTTAGTTAGTTAGTTAGTTAGTTAGTTAGTTAGTTAGTTAGTTAGTTAGTTAGTTAGCTAGTTAGTTAGCTAGTTAGTTATTTAGTTAGTTAGTTAGTTAGTCAGTTAGTTAGTTAGTTAGTTAGTTAGTTAGTTAGTTGGTTAGTTAGTTAGTTAGTTAGTTAGTTAGTTAGTTAGTTAGTTGGTTAGTTAGTTAGTTAGTTAGTTAGTCAGTTAGTTAGTTAGTTAGTTAGTTAGTTAGTTAGTTAGTTAGTTAGTTAGTTAGTTAGCTAGTTAGTTAGCTAGTTAGTTATTTAGTTAGTTAGTTAGTTAGTCAGTTAGTTAGTTAGTTAGTTAGTTAGTTAGTTAGTTAGTTAGTTGGTTAGTTAGTTAGTTAGTTAGTTAGTTAGTTAGTTAGTTAGTTAGTTAGTTAGTTGGTTAGTTAGTTAGTTAGTTAGTTAGTTAGTTAGTTAGTTAGTTAGTTAGTTAGTTAGTTAGTTAGTTAGTTAGTTAGTTAGCTAGTTAGTTAGCTAGTTAGTTAGTTAGTTAGTTAGTTAGTTAGTTAGTTAGTCAGTTAGTTAGTTAGTTAGTTAGTTAGTTAGTTAGCTAGTTAGTTAGTTAGTTAGTTAGTTAGTTAGTTAGTTAGCTAGTTAGTTAGTTAGCTAGTTAGTTAGTTAGTTAGTTAGTTAGTTAGTTAGTTAGTTAGTTAGTTAGTTGGTTAGTCAGTTAGCTAGTTAGCTAGATAGTTCCAATCAACTTGCGTGCTTCACTTTTTACTAAATCGTAGTTTTTTAGTTTTGTCAGCAACTCAGCCAGTCTGTCTCAATCGCGCCGCTTTGTTCTCAATATGCC
>NIVC01000594.1:241137-346137 GCA_002269645.1 Macrostomum lignano
TGCAATGTCCTAATCAAATAATGAATGAAAATGGACTCATGAAATGATGAAGTGATAAAACCTGGCTTTTCTTTATATAACGAATGCCAAAATGTAGTCGGGATGCGGGATACAGGACTAGAGTGAGTAGCTCGCTTTGAAATACTTAGCTAACTTACTCTGAGATCTTCATGACAGCTTCTCCCTGTGGGACTGAAGGACCAGCAGCTGCTCAGCGTGACCCAAATATTTTGGTGAAACTCGCTACCATGGGGCTGTCGGATTCAGTTGCGTTACAGTTGACTTGAAGCTGGTCTGATTAGGATGCACTGGAACTGGACAGACAGACAGACAGACAGACAGACAGACAGACAGACACACAGACAGACAGACAGACAGACAGACAGACAGACAGACAGACAGACAGATAGACAGACAGACAGACAGACAGACAGACAGACAGACAGACAGACAGACAGACAGACAGACAGACAGACAGACAGACAGACAGACAGACAGACAGACAGACAGACAGACAGACAGACAGACAGACAAACAGACAGACAGACAGACAGACAGACAGACAGATAAACACTAAGACAGACAGACAGACAGACAGACAGACAGACAGACTGACTGACTGACAGACAGACAGACAGACAGACACAGACAGACAGACAGACTGACAGACAGACAAAGAGACAGATCAGCTAAGAAGCTGGGGGCACTAGGACATTAAGATGCTATGACAGACAGACAGAAAAGAGAAAAAATGCAGCTGTTGCTGGGCGGATGAAAAAAAAACTGATACCGAGAGTTGCTAAACAGCCTCCTCCTTCTAGCAACTTTTTGGCAGCAGAGCCCTGCATTAATTTATTCCACAGTAAACTGGGATTCTATTTTCGACAGACGGGTCCCATTGATTTCGGGCAACCAATTTGCCTCTCTGCCCCTCGAGGTTGCCGAACAAAAAAAACACAGCAAGCTGCCTTCAGTCCCCGCGGCTATCATTGCAGCTTCCCAATTTCGCAAGATCAACAAACCAACTGGACCAGGTGGCTCTGACTGACAACTTCACTATTTTTTAATCTCCACTATTTTTTCAGTAGGGGGAATCGAGGGACAACTCGGCTTTGCCCAAGCAGGCTTAGCAAGAGTGGTTTATGGCATAATTGTGTGGTATAATTCCGTTATATGGGGTTTGTGGTAGGTATACGAGTTGATGATAGTCCGCCTATCGGGGCCTCCCTTTAGGGGGAGTTTTTGGCTAGTCATATATACTAAAATAAGCAATGCTAATTCAATGCGTCACAGCAGACTGCGGCATTATTAAACAGCGGAAACATTTTAGCGCTTAACGCTAACTCTGTATTCAAGACTGTGTTGTTAAGCAAATATTGCAAATATAAGTTAGTGACTTTGAGATGGAGACAGAGCGACCATGGAGACAGGGGTCCGCTTTTAATTATCTGCGCGGTGGCCAACTGGGGAGATTTTTCTGGGATTTTGCCCACCGTTGCTCGGTAAGTCTCCACCTCGGTGACTCTGGCTTCGATTCTGGAATTATTTCTGGTAGGCGTGTTTGGAATAATTATTAGGGCTCCAAGCCGAGAAGAACGAGCTCCGAGTGCCTCTGTGTGCGATTGTAAACAGAGCAGACTCAAGCAGGCACAAAGAAGCGGGCTGAGCGTGTACTTTACTGACCGACTGACTGACTGACTGACTGACTGACTGACTGACTGACTGACTGACTGACTGACTGACTGCAACTTGATTAAAACTTAAATGAGTATTCAACTCTCTGGGCAGTTAATCACGTTTCTGCCATTTAATTTTTTCTCTTCATTTCTGCATCCCAGTTGTTTATTAAGCCTTCAGGCACGATTTAGCAGTGAAAGGAAAAGTCCGTGTTTAGGCAACAATCACGTTTTATTTCCAACGGCGCCTGGAAAAAACTAAAATTCTCATCAATTTTAAACTGCAATAATTTGACAATCATAATCGCAATTAATTCTGCGATTCGTGACCGACCAATTGGATTAACAGATAGAATTTCGCTTTTTACAATTTACTGAATTTTTATCACTCGACCGGCAAATGGGTCTTCAAGGATGTGACTGGGCCATCAAGGATGTGACTGGGTCATCAAGAATGTGACTGGGTCATCAAGAATGTGACTGGGCCATCAAGGATGTGACTGGGCCATCAAGAATGTGACTGGGCCATCAAGGATGTGACTGGGTCATCAAGAATGTGACTGGGTCATCAAGAATGTGACTGGGCCATCAAGGATGTGACTGGGCCATCAAGGATGTGACTGGGCCATCAAGGATGTGACTGGGCCATCAAGGATGTGACTGGGTCATCAAGGACTCCTGAAGTAAGATGATGCCCGGTTTTGCGAAGTTGGCCAACCTGAATCAAGTTGGTCGAAGCCGCGATGCAGCGGTGCAGGTTCAGCTGCAGGATGTCCACTCCCGGAATTTCACGGGTGGTCCGTGCAGCTTCCTGCTTGCTCAGGGCGAATTTTGCAGGAGAGCTGCCTCTTTCGCCTCGCCGATGGCTCCAGGCTCCAGTTCCATGGGCTCCTCCCGGATAGTTTCCATGGTCGAGGGCGGGGCTGCCACAGGGCGGCATTCGTACTCTCGGCCCAGTTTTCCGGGTGGGCCGCAGTGGTGATACTGTGCTGAGGGTTGCTGCGGTTTTTGAGCCTTTGGCGGTGTCCCAGCAGCTGCGGTTTCCGGCCCTTTCCACGTCCGCCTGTTGCTGCAGCTTTCGCGGCTTTCCCTCTGACAGGGTCCATGTCCTCGGAGGGGTCGTGACGACCGGGAGCTTCTTTTCCTGGGCGAACCCCCGCTCGCCTGCTTACGCTTCTCCGGGGGCGGTGGACGGGTGGCGTCAGACTCAAAGCTAAAGAACTGAATCTGCATCAGCCCGACAGAGATGAGGGACATGTCCGGATAGCGGAGCATCCAGCTATCTGACAGTCGAGGATTGCCGTGAAACCGTCTCCGCCCAGCTTGGAGATGGTCTCGTGAACTACGACGCCATTTGCCGGCAGGTCCGGATTTGGTTGCCAGCAGCAGGCGGCGCAGCTCGTCGGCGTTGGTGATGGCGCTGCGAGCCGGAATCCAGGCACGGTGCCGGTGTGTCCGGGGTCGCTCGTCCTCCCTGTATATAAATAGGTTTCCCAGTTCTGCACCCGAGTCGAAGGCTTTCAGCGTCTCAAGGAGCTGCTGCCCAGACTGGCTGTCGGTGGGCTGGATGTGGAGGGCCTGGTCCTCGACATTCGTCTTCAGGACTTGAATGACGGTGCCGCTCAAGGCAATCCTGACCAGGTGGGAGTCCAACCTGCGCCAGATTTGGTCGAGCCGTTTGACCGAGAGAGGCGTCTCCTGGCCTTGAATGATCAGGGCCGGCTGCCTCTTGGCCATAGCCGCATAGGTGCGCCTCGGCTTAGTGGTTTGGCCAGCACCCAACGTTTTGTATCCATCTGCAGCCGTGGGAGTTTCCACACGAGCAGAGGTCCCGCCGCGGAGGGGCAGCCGCACCAGAAGCTTTGGCGGCACCCGACGCTTCCGGCCGACGCGCGGGGTCCGCCCCTTTGTCGGATGTCGGTCCCTCCGCGGCGGGATTCCCAGAGTTTCCGGCCCCTCCTCAGAGGCGGCAGATGAGGCGGCTATCGCACTCCTCCGTTCCTCCTCTTTGCGCTGGCGGAAAGCTTGGTAACGAGCGATGCTACGGGCCTTCCGCTTAGAGATCGGGGCCCGCTGCCCTGTTTTCCAGCCACTTCGTATTGTCCTGAGTGGCAGCAGGGTTGTTCGGCTGAGAGGCATCGGAAGTTCCGGTGCTGCAAACGTCGGTTGAGCCGCGGTACCAACCGGTTGCCGTTCCAGCAGCATCAAGGGACGCGTTGGAAGTAGTAGAATACTCATGAGTCGCTGAAAAGCAGGTTGGGATTAGAGGTAATTAGAGGTGCTGGGCCGTAACCCCAAACCCAACAGCCAGCCAAAAGAAATAGCGACCAGGGGGTGGCTTAAGCGCTTACTGGCCCGACCGCTGGCAACCGAGAAACTCCTCGGCTAAGAGCCGGCTTGGAGAGAACAGAGGCCGAACAAAGGTCCATCAGCGCGGTACTACACTTGGCCCTTGAGAGAGACAAAAAAGGCTGTCTCTGGAGCCTGCGGACTGGCCGCATACCCTGATAAGGTCAGAGGGTGATACCTGTTCCTCAGAGCCGTGGCTAGAGGTACCTGATATGCACAGGTTCACTTTCGGGCAGAGCCGTACCCAAAGCGGCCAAGACAGAAGCCGAGGCCACGGATGGGTTGCCGCCGCTGGAGCCCAGTCAGTCCAGCAGCCCTAGAGCTGCCTTGAACACATGCAGGACGTGAACCCCTGGGTCAGCTTGTGAGTCAGCTTGGAGAGTTCCTGCACCAGAATAGAGGGGGTGCAGGTGTGTAGTATCGCAGACCTTATCTCGTAAGCCTAGTCTGTCTCATGCTACACAGGCGTGCCGAGCTCACCATTGCATGCGACTGGGTCTTTACGGATGTGACTGGGTCCTGAAGGATGTTACTGGGTCTTCAAGGATGAGATTTCTCAATTTCTCTGAAGGACGTTTCTGAATGGTGCAAAAAACTTTGTGAGTCTAATGATTCTACAAGCCACCAAAAGCGATTTCAAGCATGGTATAAGTTAACTGATTGAGGGTATTAATTCAACGCTTTCAATGATAGGATTTTGAGTTTCGAAATTTCGAGAATAATTTCTCAGATATGCCAAGTCAACTGCAGCTAAAGAGGTGATCATAGAATATATTAGATCAAGTTCAAGCCCAATGCCTTGAATAATGCAGATCTGAAAAGGGAAGAACTGGCAGATTAGGGAGTTTTCCCGAACAGGTTTCGGGCGGTAGGAAGACTGGCTAGCTGACTCGACCCCACCCTACCACTGCAGGTCAGAAAAGGCATTCGACAGAAAGCCAGTTAAGGCAAAAATGAGGATTCTTTGTCAGGCAAGCACCAACCTCTCTCTGATTTCAGTCTCCGCTATCAATCTGTTTTTAACGTTTTTACGATAGCTGAAGAATAACCGGCGGTGTCCCTTCATCCGGAATGTACTCTATTTTGGTGGGTTGCCACACGCTTCGCAATCTCCACACTTCATAATCCTCTCTGGCAGACGCCAATCGACAAACGAGTACTTTCTGTACTTGAGACAAAAACAAACTTGAAAACGAGCACTATGGGATGATATTGATCTTGATGTATGGATGGATTCTTAGAATAGGGTGTGCGGGATTCTTAGAATCGGGTATGCGGGATTCTTAGAATAGGGTGTGTGAGATTCTTAGATTAGACTGTGCGGGATTCTTAGAATCGGGTGTGCGGTACAGGCGTACCGTTGCATTACATTGACTTGCCCTACTACTCAAAAGCTTGACTGCAGAATTGCAGCACTCATAAGCGAGAGAAGCTCCCTGTACAATGGCCCTACTGTCTCGACTGTGGACTGGCAGTGTTAATTAAATATATACAGCGGAGGTGCCCTGCGGCTTTGGCTTGAGCAATTAGAGTTTTCAGGCACCTTTTGACAGGTGAGTAATTAACAGGTGTCCCGCCTAGGATAGACATTTAATTGACGGGTAGCGTTGAAGAGTGCAGCTAATTGATTAAATAAGACGATTTGTAGTCACTAACTTAGTCAGGGCAGCATAAAAAATCAACAAAGAGAATATTGAAGACAACAGTATATATTTGTGGGACTTTTTTGGCGCTCATGTACAAATCCCATACATGTAGTTCGTATCCCTTTGTCGAACTATAAATTCAATATATTTATGTATATTGAAACTGTGAAAATTATTTCAAATGCTTGGCTCCAAACCGGAAACTACTCATACATGTAATAATTTTAGTTTTGTGTCACCAACCTGCAATTTCAGACCTGATAGTCACGTGACAGACGATACTTCAGCATCATGCTGCCCGAAACGGCCAGGATTTTCCTAGAAACCAGCAGCATCCGAGGCGTTGGCAAAGTGTTTAAGACCCAGAGCCCGCTGCTGAGCCGGATGTGGGGCATCTTTGTACTCGGCTCGACCTCCTTTCTGTTCTACAGCGTGTTCAAGATCACCCTGGATTACCTGCAGTACGACGTCAACATCCAGACATATCAAGAGATCGATGACGAGACGCCGTTCCCGGCCGTGAGCATCTGCAACAACCAGCCATTTTCCGTGAACGCCTACCAGCGCTGGTCGAACAACAAAGCATGTCGCCGACGGAGTTTAACAAGTACCTTCGCCAGCAAGCCCTGAGCTTGGTGAGCCCCGACTTAATGAGGGACAAGTATCGCGACCTACAGGCCGCTAGAGACAGAAAAGACTCAAAAGCGTTCAGACAAATTCACCAGTCAATGTTTGATAGCAGTGTCGCTGCTATGACGTACTCATTGATCTACGACAATCTAAGGATGTACTACCAGAATATGCTAGCGGACGAGGCGATGGAACTGGGCCACACCAGGAACGAGTCGATTGTTGACTGCATCTTCAAGTACGGATCGATTCAGGTCTGCCCCTTTAACTTGATATTTGCTAGGAGCTATACCTTGCCACGGACAGTGTCGTGAAGTCATTGCGTCGCTTGCATTTCAAAACCCCATCGCAGGTTCTGGGCACTCGTGGATGCCACGACGACATGGTCAAAGTGAAAACTTTCTCGGATCCAAACTTTTTCAACTGCCTGTCGGTGGAATTCACTCCGGAGTACGCCATGACCATCATCAGCATCACGCTAATTGTGTGGCTCGGCCCGGACGACAGTTACGACATCCGGCACAGACAGAGCTTCCTGAACGAGGTCTACGAGCAGGCCTATGGACTTAGAGTGGACGTTCACGAGCCGAAAACGCAGCCGAGGGTGAGGGAGCTCTGATCCTTTACTCTTGTTTGCTAGGTAGTTCGCGCTAGTACAACACTCACACAGGGGGTACAGAGGCCCTGACTTCTTCTCCTTAAGGCATGTACACTCTGTGCTTTGGATGTTGGATGTTGGATTGGCGAGAACCGCCCATTACAAGTCCCAAGTCAATTTTCGTGAACGAACCTCGAAATGAAGTAGAGTGGTATGTAATCGAACTTATGGACTTTGGCACAATTAGTCAGACAGAGCTACTCGCTTGGGTTACGAAGCAAAATTGGGAAGCAATTATAGACTTCCTAGTTTGAGAAATGTGTCCACAACTTTGCCTGTCTGTATAAAGAGTCTCCCATTCACTTAGCAGCTAATCGATTTCAACTCAGAGCTCAATTTTTCAACCCCAGGTGTTGGAGCAGGGCATCCAGACGGAACCCGGCAAGATGAACGAAATCAAGTACCAGCCGATCCGGTTTGAGCGAAAGGACACTCCGAAAAATCCATGCATATCGCTGGATGCAGCCGAGAAGCAAAAGTTCCGGGATCTTAGAATGGAGTACAACTATGACTTTGAACTCTGTTTGAACTCGAAAGTGCAGGAGGTGGTTTTGAACAAGTGCGGCTGCATGTACATCGAGCTGCCGAGAATCGCGATGCCTAACAAAACCCACCCCTACTGCGGCTTCATGGACGAGAAGTTTAAAGAGCGCTCGCAGTGCGTCAAGTCACTGGACATGCGAACGATTCGCAAGTCATTCGAGGGCAAGGACTGCTTTCCCAAGTGCGTCGATTTGAGCTTCGAGAAGGAGCTCTCCACGACAAAGTGGCGCGAGACCAAATGGATGCTGCACTGGATCAAGGAGCTCTGCGAACGCTGGGACAAGCAATTTAAGCAGCTCAGCGGATCGAACGCCAGCGAGTTCGAGGAGAGCCTGACCGGCGTAACCGACTATCTCACGAGAGACAACATCACCGACCTCAGATCGCTCGGCAACAGCACCAGCAAGGCTTCGTTCGATTTCGATGATCGCTTCTCCTTCATAGTAGTGAAGCGGCAGAGCAACAACACATTTGTGAAGACTGAGAAGATCGTTCTAACGCTCAACGCGCTTTTTAGCCGAGTCGGTGGTCTCTGCTCAATGTACATTGGCCTGACGCTGACCTTCATCATGGAGTTCATCGAGTTTATCTTTCGCCTGGCCTCCTGCGACAAAAGCAACGACAAAACCGGCGGGAACGGCGGCGACGACGGCGGTCGCAGCGAAGCGAAGTCCAACCAGTCAACCAGGAACTCTTGCCGAGTTGTGGAGGTCACCAGTCAGGACAATGGCGCGCCAGAGAACCAGAGCCTCATAGGCCAGCTCGCTGGAGACACTGAGCTCAGCGACAGCGGCAGCGTGATGCTGCCGGGATCCGAGCACCGGGTGCTCCCCGACAACCGGCCGGACTTCCGGCACGATCAGGTATGGGTCAAGCAGGCCGATTCTAGAGTGTAACCAGGCAATGAGCTGCAGAACAGAACTCAAGCACTGCGTCTGATTGAACCAAAAAAGTAAACTTGATTTTTTGAAGCCGTTCAAATATTTTAAACAAAAAAGTTTCCATTATTATAATTTTGTTTGTGCGTCAAAAATTTTGAAGCGTTAATTTTTTAATCTTCAGCTTTTGCAGCTGCGTACATGTACTTGATGACGATATTACGCAATCAATTAACGAATTTCTGTTTATCTCTTGAAGGAATAGGGTTATTTTTGTTTCATTTTCATTTTTTATGTTTGGTGTGGCCATTGCACTGCTAACCATGCGTTTCTTCATTGCCTACTTTTATTAAAGTCCCTAAACTAAACTATTGTACTTAAGAAATCACGATTAAGTCTGCCATAAATTTTTGAGACACCCTGGAAAGTTCATTCACCACTTAAAATAAAAAGCAGCTTTAACTGTCTAGTTTAGAACGCTTTTCGCAAAACTTGTCTTACAGTTATCTGTGATTTAGCAGAGAGCTTCAAATATCATCTGCACACTGTTGAGTACTTTAACAGAATTAAGACTGCGCTCCGACCGCAGTCAGAGAGCGGACTCCTGAAGAGCATATAGATTGCAGTTGAGGCTGCCCTCATCCAATCGAAAGTCAGTCCAGCACTTGCACTGGTCAAGTAATAGCGTGACTGCAAACTTCTGATTAAGACCTCCTTCTCTCTCCTTTGATCAAGCCGCCATGCAAGGGTTAGCGCTTCCTCTGTCCGCTCGAAAAAAATCAAGTATTCTACTGGCTGTATACATGTACACCAGTTTCTTCTGGGCTAAATAAAAGACTCCCCGTTTGCTCTCACAAAATACTTGAGCAAACAGTTTAGGGCGGGGAACTCAATGCAGTCTGCAGTCTTGGAAGCCATTAAATACGAGTATATGAACCAAACGAGCTATCAGAAACCATAACGCTGTGAAAAAGGCGCTCACATTAAGGCACTTCCGATCGCAAGTGCACTAAAAAATTTTTAAAGCCTTTCGAGGAGCCTTCACAGACTCTTCGCAAGTGCTTCATGAAGGGTCTTAGTTGAATGCGGCTAGAACATTATTGACACTCTTTATGAATTTGATTCACAAAAAACTGCTAACTAACCACACTGGACTCGCGCGCCTGCTCTGTAGAATGGAACAAATCAAGAAGCATATTCATTCTCCGGCTGCACTTTGCCTCCACACAATGCAGATATAAATTAACATTATTATATTCAAGAGGCTCACAAATTTCATTCATTAAAAATAAGGTATAGAGAGAGTCGTCGAATGTCAAAACCAAAGAGTATATGTACAGTACAAGATCTACTTGATCAGTGTTACTCGCTTGGAATGGTGAGACATTTTCACATGTCATAGAGATTTACTACTGTCCTACTGTCAGCAGAGCAGTAGGCACAATCGCGCACTAATTGCCAGCATCAAGGATACAGTTGAGCTATTCTGTCCCTAGCCAACTGCGGAGCGTCGGAGCTGAACGCCAGACGAAAATTCTGCGCTGCCAGGAGGTCCGCCTCCGAGTTGATCGGCTCTCGACGACGAAACCGCAGTGAAGTCTCGGCGGCGAGGGCGACGGCTTCCAGCCACATGTTCGGCTTAACCCGCTTCAGAACATCGGTACGGCGGCCCCACGATGGGAACTCGTTGAACTCGAGCAGGTAGACACGCAGCTTGGCGTCCACCAGCATGTCGACGCCCATGATGCGGAAGGCGCCAGCTGCGAAGTCCCGGTCCTCCAAGTGCTCCTTGTACAGCGCAGAGACGTAGCCCAGAATAGCCGCGACTTTGGGGTACAGAACGTCTCTCGCCCAGTTCATCTCGCCGAGGCGTCCCCGTCGGTTCAGGTAGGCGTTGAGCTCGTCCGGATACCAAGTTGTGGCTTCCTTGAGCTCGGAGAACAGCTCAGACTGTCTGGCCTGAACGCTTTGATTGGTCAGATGCAGAGCCAGGTTCTTCAGGTCGCTCGGATCGTACGGAGACGAGCAGAGGCGCACGAATCCCGGATGTAGGAATGCGAAGTAGCCGGTCTCCGGCCGACCGCCAACGCCGCTCGATTGGCGCCGAGTGTTGACAATCAGGTAATAAACTCGCATGTCGAACTTGCGCTTGTCAACTAGCAGCGGCGGATCGATGTAGCGCTGAAGGATCACGTGAGAGAGGCGCATCCGGCGGTACTGACTACGTCGAAGGAAGATCAGGAGATCGCGTCTAACTTCATCGGGACCGCCGATTTGTACCAGCTTCTGCATTTGACCCATGGTGCCTCTGGAAAATAAGGTATTGCGATTAAGCTAACGGTGTCTTACTGAGACAGAATGAGACATGAAGCACGATCGTTTGTAGCACACTTTCTGTATCTGTCACAGGTGTAACTTTTGCTATCATTTCTTTGATTTATGCCGCTCATGTAAGATACATTAGCTTGACTTTATTTTAGTAAGAAACAGTAAAGAAAATGCGCTCATTAGAACTAATGGTTTCCTCCTCTACATTCGTATCAGCCTCTGTATTTGCCCTTTCCGTCACGGCTACCCTGATTTTCGCACACTCTCCGCCCTTCTGTGTCTCGCTCTTTTTCTTTCCACCGCTTGTTCGCCCCTCGGCCCATTTCTCCTTTTCCGCCCCTTCCGCCCCCTCTCCCCCCTCAGCCCCCTCTCCGCCCCTCTTTCAACCTTCCGCCCCTCTCTTTGCCCTTTTGTCTCCCACTGCTCTTCTTTCCACCCCTTCTTTCCGCTCCTCCTCTTTCCACCGTTCTCTCCGCCTTTCTCTCCGCCCATTCTCTCCGCCCCTCTCTCCGCTCCTTCTCTCCGCCCCTCTCTCCGCCCATTCTCTCCGCCCCTCTCTCCGCCCATTCTCTCCGCCCCTCTCTCCGCCTCTCTCTCCGCCTCTCTCTCCGCCCATTCTCTCCGCCCCTCTCTCCGCCTCTCTCTCCGCCTCTCTCTCCGCCCATTCTCTCCGCCCCTCTCTCCGCCCATTCTCTCCGCCCCTCTCTCCGCCTCTCTCTCCGCCTCTCTCTCCGCCCATTCTCTCCGCCCCTCTCTCCGACCCTCTCTCCGCCTCTCTCTCCGCCCCTCTCTCCGCCCATTCTCTCCGCCCCTCTCTCCGCCCATTCTCTCCGCCCCTCTCTCCGCCTCTCTCTCCGCCTCTCTCTCCGCCCATTCTCTCCGCCCCTCTCTCCGCCTCTCTCTCCGCCTCTCTCTCCGCCCATTCTCTCCGCCCCTCTCTCCGCCCATTCTCTCCGCCCATTCTCTCCGCCCCTCTCTCCGCCTCTCTCTCCGCCTCTCTCTCCGCCCATTCTCTCCGCCCCTCTCTCCGACCCTCTCTCCGCCTCTCTCTCCGCCTCTCTCTCCGCCCATTCTCTCCGCCCCTCTCTCCGACCCTCTCTCCGCCTCTCTCTCCGCTCATTCTCTCCGCCCCTCTCTCCGCCCCTCTCTCCGCCTCTCTCTCCGCCCATTCTCTCCGCCCCTCTCTCCGTCCCTCTCTCCGCCTCTCCCTCCGCTCCTTCTCTCCGCCCCTCTCCCCGCCCCTCTCCGAGTGTGGACAATAAAACAGCTTGTCTGTAACATGCGTTCTCCGTGGAACAGATTATCTATAACGCGCCTTACAGATAGAACAAATCATATATAACAGACCGCATATAACAGACTCCATGTGACATGCGTTCTCCCAAGACCGTGCAGCTAGTTGGTAAAAACTACGGGTGACAAACTTTTGAAACGCAGTTGATTTCAAACTCAACTCACCTCGACGGCTTAGCCAAGTATGTTCCAGGGTTTTGGCCGAGTTTCTGCTCAAGATTGGCATCGCTCAGGCTGAGCGTCAGCGCCGTGAACTCTTCGTAGCCAAAGAGGCCGCCGGATGCGGTGCGGAACGCCTGACCGGATGCGACCAGCCGGCCCTCCAGCAGGCGGAGCCAGCGGACCAGCAGGGACTTGCTGCACAGCTGGTTCATCGGCTCGGTAAACGGCCGCATGGTGAGGCAGTTTGGCCTGTCTGAATGAGAGGCACAATGGACCCACAGTCAGTTGATTTGGCATCACGCGAAATCGTACACACGCAGGCACACTCTCACACAGGGTGTACATGTACAGCGGCCCTGACTTTCTTTTCATTCGACATGTAAAGACTCGATCTCTGGGCCTTGATTTTGCGCACAAGCCGTCGAAAAAAGTCAGACAAGTGACTCACTGAAAGCGGGGTTGTTTCTTGGAATGGACAGCGCCACGTTGAGCTTCCCGCCTTCCTCGTCGAAGTTGTCAGCCTCCTTGACCGCCTCATCTTCTCTGATTCTACTGAAGCCAATAGAGTTGGTGACTCGCACAACGCTGCGATTAATTGGGATTTTTTTACCATTAAATCAACATCGCATTATCTTAATTAGAGAACATGCAACAAATTCAAAAGTACTTCTTGTAAAAGTAAAGCAAAGGGACTTCTACAATTGTACATGTCCTGTGCCTAAAAGCCGTTAAAATGGCACGGCTCGGCTCACTGGTTTTATGAATCTATTTTGTCATTATTAGCTGGACTGTGTAACAATATGTGTATCAGAGATGATAAAACAGATTCATAAAACCAAAGAGTCGAGCTGTGCCATGCATTTTTAATGGTTTTTAGGTACAGGAATGTACATAGAATAAAAAAATAACACGGGATCCTAATTTTCTTAACGAAAACCGGAAAAGCTCTATGAATGTCAATGTCATCAATAGAGCTATAAGAAAGTTAAGCCATATCAAAAGATGAACACTGGGTCTGCCTCCTATCAAAATAAATAACATTTTTGTGCTAAAAAATCAAAACCTCCTATCTCCTTTTTGGAAATGCCTGCCTCCGAGAATTATCGTGAGATTCACAGCCATGAGGGCCAACCCCCCCCCCCACACCGATGCACAGAGAGTGTACATGCCTCAAGGAGGAGAACGACAATATCATAAAAGAATAGCCATCTTCCACAGCTCACTCCGACGTGTTGGGCCCGAACCGGTTGCCTCCAAGTCCGGTAGCTTGCACCGCTAGGCCGATATCGTCAATGTACTTCTCTCTGATGGCCGAACAAACATCCTGCAGTCTGTATGGATTGGACAGGATCGCCGCCTGCTGGATTCGAGGATTGTCAGGTCTGGTGTCTCCCTGCTGGTCAACAGTGCTTGACTGGTTCGTGTTTGGCGGAATGAAAATCACGTGCTTTGCCATTAATTAGCTATAGAGACCTAAGTACTTCTAGCTCTGATATGATATATGATGTATGCTATTAACTACTATGGAACTTATAAATACTTATAAAAGTAATTGTTTCAAAAGCACATTTACTAAAGTCTGGACCATAGATCTTAATCTTCACTAGATAGGCCACTTTGTATTGCGGTAATAGGGAAAGTAAACCGACAAGGGTTGCTTAAATTTTGAGTTCAGTAGCTTAAGGACATAGACGCTATTTTTTAAGAATTTGATAGAACTTCTCATGAATTAAATACGTAAAAAGCTACTCAAACGAAGAATGCTGCATGCATTGCAGAGACTACTGACGAAATTGAATTCAGTAGTTGATTTACGCGCTGTTGCGAGTTGTAGAATTTCTCGCATTGGCTTCTATGGCCACATTGCGGTTAATGAGTGGCCCATCCTGTGTTCATGTGATTCTTGAGCCGCATTCTTAAGTCTATGATGGTTTTAATTGTAATCTTCGATCTAATAAAGCTGTGGATTTATTATAGCTTTTTCTGAAATCGTAATAGAGTTCCAATGATAGCCGATGTGAAATATCGACGCATTAGGACGTAACGTCTTTTGCGTTCCTTGAAGTATTATGCGCAAATTTTTCATTTCAGTTTTTGGTGTCTCGACCAAACGCAGAAGCTGAAAGTACTACA
The DNA here is from genome assembly GCA_002269645.1 of Macrostomum lignano. Lineage (NCBI taxonomy): Eukaryota > Metazoa > Platyhelminthes > Macrostomidae > Macrostomum > Macrostomum lignano. The sequence goes on from NIVC01000594.1 coordinate 255,434, forward strand.
AATTCATTTAAAAAACTATAGATTTTGACTACCTGAGCACCTCTGCAAGAAAATTTCAAGCGAACATCCTATATCCTAAAAATATAGAAGCAGAAATTTATCTCATAAAGCTTTGTGTTAAATAATGTCGCAGTTACAGCCTTGCCCGCCTTTGAACTCAAAATTTGCTTTTCAAATCAATTCACAGCCTACCAAATTATTGCGCACAAATGTCCTTTCGAAATTTAATTACATATACGAGCACTTTACGAGTACGAGCTATCATTATTCGTCAGATGAGGCAACAAACGCTTTTACCAATTATTGAAAAATTATTTTTCAAGGCCCAGGTTAATAAGAAATAAAAAAGTCAGTTCTAAACCACATTGATTTTCGGCTCGATCATTGTGACTCTGGCAGCTCTGCTTCTGCTGTTCGTCTCGCTCCAAAGTCCTGGATAAACCGGATTGGAAGCCTGCCAACCTGTGCACCAGCGAGGCCTGCGTGAGATCCTACTCTTACTCGTAGTTTATAAAAGTTGGAGCCGGAAGTGAAGGCCAGGAAGGGACCTCCCGACGACTTCAAGGTTGAGGCCGCTCTCTCTGGATCGCTAAGTTCGATCTAGCCCGACTAAAAATTTAAATTTAAAACTACTTTTGGGAATCTGTTCGGAATTCGACTGTATTTTTTGTAAGTAAACACGCTCGTACTAGTGAGAACGCGCAGTCCCTGAGATTTTCAAAATGTCGCTGGAGACCATGCCCACAATGGCATTCGAGATGTTCACCAGCGCCTTCTTGAACGACAGCTTCGACTCGGTGAAGAGTATCGTTAGCGACATCAAGCAGACCATGAAGCGCAGCGTGGACGAAGAGTCCTGGATTCGACTGCCGAGCAAAATGTCAATCAATAGCAAACTGGACGCTCTACAGAGCACCTGTCCTACCCCCGCTTCAACATGTCCGAGTTCACGGAGGTCTACTCAAACTTGAGCAATCGAGTCCGGCATTGCGAGTCATTCGGCCAAATTATTCTGGTGTACAAGAGCGCCTTGGTAAAGAATCAACTCTGGTACTTGAGCACCAATCAGCCAAGGTGGAGAGCCAAGGAGATCTTCGAAGATGCAATGGCAGTAAACTCTGGGTACTCGGAGGTTGACAACGCAATCTTCATTTACCTGGGACTGCTGCGAACCCAAATCTACTTGAAGGGCTCCCCCGACTACCTGCTGTACGGAGGCGTCGGCAGCGTCATCGCGATCGGGCACGCCTTCGACTGGAACGGACGCCACTTTGATGGCAGCGGACAAAAACTTTCCTCAACGATATTTGATGGCGACACGGAGGAGGAGTACCGCAGTCGAAGTCAGTGCCTCGTCAGCTCGTAGCCCCGGCCGAGACGCTGTCAGATCTGACACCTGAGCAGCTGTTCTTCATCCAGGATGCTCAGTTTTACTACAACAAGGCTGAAAACAATACATTGTATTCGAAGCTCGGTTATGCCTGTAGTTTTACCCGAGTGACGACAGCAAGTGCCACTTTTAATGAACGTTGCCGCGCATTTTCAAGTTGGCAAATGATCCACTCTGCATGTCGCTAGCTGGAGCTTTGATTTTTGGCAGTGTGTGCTTTGTCAGTGTGCGTGTGTGCGTTTACCAGTTTTAATCGGAATATTATACTTGATACAATTGAGAGGCCGCCAAGTGCAGTGCATGGGATCTAACTGCTTTTGTGCCGTCTGCAACAGGAGGTTTTTTTCGATATCCTTTCAATTTGTGAATTCCGAATCGAAGCTACACTTTACTGTCTGAGCAATGAAAAAAATGCGGAGATACACTCTGTAAAACTGCGTCTGCAGCGTTTTAATTTTATTGGAGCACAGCTTAAGAACCTTTTCAATTTGAGTATTTTTGTGACGGGAAAATCTTGTATTGCAAAACCTTTGAGAATTTCAAGCTAGAACGAAGCCTGAATCTTCGCAGGTCGATGGGTCATTTTGCTTGTATAAATAGAGCAATAAGTTGCTAGCAGAGAAGGCAAATCTGAGTGAAAATTTAAGAATGGCACCCTTTAGTGGAATTAAAAAGGTAAGACTTTTTTCTTAATTGATGCATGTTTCAGACGTTAATAACGCGCCTTAATCGGGCACCCGAAGTCCCTGGGTTCGAATCCGCTTGATCGAGTACATTGTCTAACGCACAGTCATCCAAGGACTGTGTCTGCTTTGGGATCAATTAGTCAGAAGAAATTAGAAGATCGAAATTCTCTGTGATGAAGTTGTAATTGTGAACTTTAACATATCAGAATGTAAATTGGGAACTTTTCACCCCGCAGGTCACCCTCGAGGAGGAAGGTGCAAATCTGAGGCCGTCAACTCGGCAAAAGCTGACTCGCTTCGCTCCGGCTCTGGTCATCTTGCTGCTTTCTGTTCTGCTTCTAGTGTTCATTCTGCTCTACGCTTTGGTGCCGAAAGCAGCTGACCAACGGAAGCTGGATGTGTGCACCAGCAAGGACTGCATCAGCACGAGCGCTATGCTGGACAGAAGCGTCGACTTCACGGTGGATCCGTGCCACGACTTCTACAGCTTTGCCTGCGGCGGCTTCTTCAAGAGTCACCCGTTCACCATGGCGACAATCGACCGTGGAATTAGCAGATTTGATCAAAATACAAAAACCTTTGAGGGCCAATTCTTTGAATTACTGTATGATAAAAATCTGACTAAATCGAAAGACCCTGAGATTGACAAACTGTTTCAAGCAGCCAGGTACTTTTTTACGACCTGTGCTGCCGCAATGCGACCGAAAAGTGACTGGGCGTCCCGGCCAGAGTTGCTACCGAAGGGCTGGAATTATTCTTCCAATGCCATTACGGTAAGCAGCGTCATCAACCGTCTAATTAAATACCTGGACAATTTCACCAGCGTGGAAGACTTCATGGCCAGACTCGTCAAGATTAACTCGTCCGGGTTTCTACAGTTGTCCGTCAATGCTCACGCGAGATTGAAAATGGTGGTCAAACGGAAGCGATGGCTTCCATTTAATTCGCCTATTGTGACTCTACCGACTGTGAACTGGTTCGGCACAAATAATCTGTCACTCGCTGATTATATACGAAGGATGGAAGCAGCTGGTGTACAGCTGGAACTCAATTCAACTGTCGACGATCTGCAGATTTTAGAAAGCAATATTTCAGCGTTGTTTGCAAGTTTCGATTCAGACAACTCAGCCTTCCAAGGCACTGCAGCAGTCGCTGATGACGCTGTGATTGCTAATTTCAGTGGCACTTCTTTTCGGTGGACAAAATTTATCGATAACTTGGATGGTCAAAACCCACGGTTAAATAATGATAGCAGGCTTGTGATCGAAAGTTTTTCATTCTTGATGAGATTGCTTGAGCAGCTGGAGCCTGAGTTGCAATCGAGAAGCGGAATTTTATATGACTACTTTAGACTGCAGGCGGCGATGCTGGTGGGGAATGAGCTGGTAACGGGTAAGCAAATTGCCCCATCACAGCACATAGTTAGTACTCACCAACTGCAGATTGACTTCGCTACAGACTGCGCAAAACTGACGAGAACCTTAGTGCCAGCAATTGTGTACGAAATGTTCCGCAAGACCTACTCTGACGAAAGCTACACGAAGGCCGATGAAGTGATTGCAAACGTCAAGCAGGCAATGCTGGAGAACGTGCGCAAAGCTTCGTGGATTTCGTCGACAGTAAAAAAATCAATCGAGGCCAAGATCATCGCGATCAGCCGCTTGCATTACTTTCCACAGATTCCTTTGGAAGAGATGAAGAAATTCTATGGCTCCTTGAACCTATTTGAAAAGCTACAAAATTCCAAAACATTAGCAGACGTAATTTGGATCTCTTTTGAAGTCAAATACGTGAATAAAATTTGGTTTCTTACGACAGATAACCCCGACAACGCTGGCTTAGTCACGCCCCATCTCTTTGATTTGATGGACATCAATGCATTTTATGAATTTAATTTGAATGTAATCTACATCCTGCCAGGAATGCTATTCACCTATGTGCACAGCAATGGGCCTTATCCCGACTACCTGCTGTACGGTGGGCTGGGTGACACCATTGGTCACGAGATCGGGCACGCCTTCGACCGGGACAAATTTGAACACGATTTCGAGGCGCATTCAGCGGACCCTGAAGTCACCCGAACGCTGCAGCAGTACAATTATCGAACTCAGTGCCTAATTGATTCGTACAATGACTTGATTGAGTCCCAGGCCGTCGGATTTCGCAAAGGAATTGGAAATCAAACGGCCTCCGAAAACTTTTCAGACATTGTTGGCATCAATGCCGCATTCCGCGCTTACAAAACTCGGGAGAGCCGCTCTGGAAAGTGTGGAAAGACGCCCCAGCTGCTGCCAAGTCGGCTATTGTCAAATCTGACATTTGATCAGCTGTTCTTTGTTCAGAGTGCCCAGTTCTACTGTTTCAAAGCTGGCACCGAGCGGATCCGGCAGCTGTACGCTGCAGACCGGCACTCGCCACCGCGACCTCGGTATAACGGACTAGCGATGCATTCCCGGGACTTTGCTACCGTTTTCAACTGCAAACTGGGGGATCCCATGTACCTGAGCGATGACAGAAAGTGCTCATTCTGGTAATTTTTAACTCGTAATCGCAATTACATTCTGCTAACTGATTTGCCATCTCATTTAACCGGATATGTTTAAAGAAAAATGATTGAAAAACAACCTACGGAGCAATCTACCTGTAAGGAGGCTGCGGTTGAGAAGAGTTCAGTATTTGAAGGTTCTTATTAATGTCAAACGGTTGCAACTTTGCCACCGTGATGAGCACAGGTGTTGAGCATGGGTTATGAGCACGGGTGATGAACACGAGTGTGTGAGCATGGGTGATGAGCACGGGTGTTGAGCACAGGTGTTGAGCATAGGTGATGAGCATAGGTGATGAGCATAGGTGATAAGCATGGGTTATGAGCACGGGTGATGAACACGAGTGTGTGAGCATGGGTGATGAGCACGGGTGTTGAGCACAGGTGTTGAGCATAGGTGATGAGCATAGGTGATGAGCATAGGTGATAAGCATGGGTGACGAGCACGGGTGATGAGCATAGGTTATAAGCATGGGTAATGAGCACGGGTGATGAGCACGGGTGATGAGCACGGGTGATGAGCATAGGTTATAAGCATGGGTGATGAGCACGGGTGATGAGAACGGGGGAGGAGTGAAGTGAAACGAAAGCGCCGTTAGCTAGAGGATGGGAGAAATCAGCCGACACGCGCGTGATGCGTGATCAAGCATCCAGCCTTGGCAGAAACTTCCCATCCCAGATGCAAAAGATCTTCATGCCTAAAAATAGCCCTGAGCGTGAAGCCCAGCCATGCGACCTTCGAGTGTTGCATGAATCTCCTCTGGGCGACGGCTCCTATTGGGCCTCCCCATTCCACTTTCTTCCCCTATTCCTCCTTGCTCGCGAACAGTGTGTTAGCTTACATAATATAGAGGAAACATCCTCGCCAGAAGTTTGAGAGAATCTGACTCTATAGATCACACGGAGAAAGTACCTTGAGTCCATTGCTCGACCAACTGACTGACTGACTGACTGACTGACTGACTGACTGACTGACTGACTGACTGACTGACTGACTGACTGACTGACTGACGGACTGACTGACTGACTGACTGACTGACTGACTGACTGACTGACTGACTGACTGACTGACTGACTGACGGACTGACTGACTGACGGACTGACTGACTGACTGACTGACTGACTGACTGACTGACTTGAGTGAGTGGGTGACTGACTGACTGACTGACTGACTGACTGACTGACTGACTGACGGACTGACTGACTGACTGACTGACTGACTGACTGACGGACTGACTGACTGACTGACTGACTGACTGACTGACTGACTGACTGACTGACTGACTGACTGACTGACTGACTGACTGACTGACTGACTGACTGACTGACTGACTGACTGACTGACTGACTTAAGTGAGTGGGTGACTGACTGACTGACTGACTGACTGACTGACTGACTGACTGACTGACTGACTTGAGTGAGTGGGTGACTGACTGACTGACTGACTGACTGACTTGAGTGAGTGGGTGACTGACTGACTGACTGACTGACTGACTGACTGACTGACTGACTGACTGACTGACTGACTTGAGTGAGTGGGTGACTGACTGACTGACTGACTGACTGACTGACTGACTGACTTGAGTGAGTGGGTGACTGACTGACTGACTGACTTGAGTGAGTGGGTGACTGACTGACTGACTGACTTGAGTGAGTGGGTGACTGACTGACTGACTGACTTGAGTGAGTGGCTGACTGACTGACTGACTGACTGACTGACTGACTGACTGACTGACTGACTGACTGACTGACTGACTGACTTGAGTGAGTGGGTGACTGACTGACTGACTGACTGACTGACTGACTTAAGTGAGTGGGTGACTGACTGACTGACTGACTGACTGACTGACTGACTGACTGACTGACTGACTGACTGACTGACTGACTGACTGACTGACTGACTGACTGACTGGCTGACTGACTGACTGACTGACTGACTGACTGACTGACTGACTGACTGACTGACTGACTGACTGACGGACTGACTGACTGACTGACTGACTGACTTGAGTGAGTGGGTGACTGACTGACTGACTGACTGACTGACTGACTGACTGACTGACTGACTGACTGACTGACTGACTGACTGACTGACTTGAGTGAGTGGGTGACTGACTGACTGACTGACTGACTGACTGACTGACTGACTGACTGACTGACTGACTGACTGACTGACTGACTGACTGACTGACTGACTGACTGACTGACTGACTTAAGTGAGTGGGTGACTGACTGACTGACTGACTGACTGACTGACTGACTGACTGACTGACTGACTGACTTGAGTGAGTGGGTGACTGACTGACTGACTGACTGACTGACTGACTGACTGACTGACTGACTGACTGACTGACGGACTGACTGACTGACTGACTGACTGACTGACTGACTGACTGACTGACTGACTGACTGACTGACTGACTGACTGACTGACTGACTGACTGACTGACTGACTGACTGACTGACTGACTGACTGACTGACTGACTGACTGACTGACTTAAGTGAGTGGGTGACTGACTGACTGACTGACTGACTGACTGACTGACTGACTGACGGACTGACTGACTGACTGACTGACTGACTGACTGACTGACTGACTGACTGACTGACTGACTGACTGACTGACTGACTGACTGACTGACTGACTGACTGACTGACTGACTGACTGACTGACTGACTGACTGACTGACTGACTGACTGACTGACTGACTGACTGACTGACTTGAGTGAGTGGGTGACTGACTGACTGACTGACTGACTGACTTGAGTGAGTGGGTGACTGACTGACTGACTGACTGACTGACTGACTGACTTGAGTGAGTGGGTGACTGACTGACTGACTGACTGACTGACTGACTGACTGACTGACTGACTGACTGACTTGAGTGAGTGGGTGACTGACTGACTGACTGACTGACTGACTGACTGACTGACTGACTGACTGACTGACGGACTGACTGACTGACTGACTGACTGACTGACTGACTGACTGACTGACTGACTGACTGACTGACTGACTGACTGACTGACTGAGCTGGATCCAGAGCCAATTAGAGACCAAACAGCCCCTGCGTTCCAGTTTAGAGCCACTCGTCTGCTCCTCGGGGTGCTCGTGGGGCTAATTACCCCGGTTCTTCTGGTTTACATACTGCTGCACATCCGTGAGAGTTCGTCAGCCAAGTCGGTTCCTGCACAGCAGCCCAGCCTGTGCACCAGCGAGGCCTGCATCAGTGCAAGCGCACTGCTGCAGAGCCACGTAGACCTGTCCGCGGACCCGAGCCAAGACTTCTACAGCTTCGCCTGCGGCGGCTTCCAGAAGAGCCACCCCTTCACCGCCGAGACAGTCAACTCAACAGTGAAGGAGGACAACTCAATTCAAGGAATTCTATTCGAAATGATGTACTTTAAAACCTTGCCAAAGCCTCGAAACGAAATTGAAGCAGAGATGTTCCAGACTCTGCGGTACATGTACGGGACCTGCGAGGACTAGCTCTGGCACATCTCCAGCCTACTGAAGTCGAAGAGAGACGAGTTCCTACCTATGGGCTGGAGACATTACAAGCATAATTTCAACATAACATCTCTGGCTGGGCCACTGCTGAGATACCTGGAGGATTTCTCAGGGACTGAAGACTTTGTGGTCAGACTGGCTGTGTCCGGCCTATCGGGCCTTCTGCAGCTGGCGGAGTACCGGGTGGGTACGGACGAGGGCCGGGCGATCGAAGGGGCTGATACTGGAGCCAATGCAGAAGCAAGAGACCATGAGCTTCAAATGGTACTACCTGTTCAGGCATTTGCAAAGTCCGCTGGAAAAGTTTAGCCAGCTAATTCATTTGAAGCTCACAGCTCCGATAAATTTGACGCTTTCAACGGTGAAAGAAATCAACTACGCTGACGCCAAGTCGCGCCCATTTGGACCCGCGAGCGTTCGCCGGCTCCAGAATTTATTCCAAGCAGACCCGCAGATCACTTTCAACTGGACTGAGTTCGTAGTCGCACTGGGAAGACAGTCGGGCAATCGAATTTCTCTGTCGACGAACTTTTTTATTAGGAAAATGCTGCTTTTTGTAGACGTTATCGCAAAGCTGGATAGCGAGCTGAAGGCCAGAAAGGGACCTCTGTATGACTTTATAAGGCTGGAGGCCGCTCTCTCGGTTGTGAACTTCCTGCCAGACGAAGAATCGTTTCAAGCGCTAAGAATTTGTTTGGAGAGCAGAAGTTCCTTGTAAATCAATACGAGGGATGGCGAAACGTCTTCGTAGCTTCTATAGTCTGTATGCAGATGTCGCTGGAGACCATGCCCACAATGGTATTCGAGATGTTCACCAGCGCCTTCGTGAACGACAGCTTCGACTCGGTGAAGAGTATCGTTAGCGACGTCAAGCAGACCATGAAGCGTAGCGTGGACGAAGAGTCCTGGATTCGACTGCCGAGCAAAATGTCAATCAATAGTAAACTGGACGCTCTACAGAGCACCTGTCCTACCCCCGCTTCAACATGTCCGAGTTCACGGAGGTCTACTCAAACTTGAGCAATCGAGTCCGGCATTGCGAGTCATTCGGCCAAATCATTCTGGTGTACAAGAGCGCCTTGGTAAAGAATCAACTCTGGTACTTGAGCACCAATCAGCCAAAGTGGAGAGCCAAGGAGATCTTCGAAAATGCAATGGCAGTAAACTCTCGGTACTCGGAGGTTGACAACGCAATCTTCATTTACCTGGGACTGCTGCGAACCCAAATCTACTTGAAGGGCTCCCCCGACTACCTGCTGTACGGAGGCGTCGGCAGCGTCATCGGTCACGAGATCGGGCACGCCTTCGACTGGAACGGACGCCACTTTGATGGCAGCGGACGAAAACTTTCCTCAACGATATTTGGTGGCGACACGGAGGAGGAGTACCGCAGTCGAAGTCAGTGCCTCGTCAGCTCGTATGATCAGCTGATCAGTTCAGAACTTGGTATACTCGGAAAGAAAGGCAACCAAACGGTCACTGAGAACTTTGCAGACATTGTGGGCGTCAATGCGGCATTCGTGCATACAGAGCGAGTGCAGCTCGATCGCTGAGGTCAGGGAAGTCGCCTGAGACGCTGCCAGGTGAGAAGCTGTCAGGTCTGACACATGAGCAGCTGTTATTCATCCAGGATGCTCAGTTTCACTGTGCGAAGGCTGAGAAGACTCAGCGTCAACAGTTCGGCTTGGACCCGCACACGCCTCCGAGGACGCGTGTGAACGGCAGGGCGATGCACTCGAATGGCTTCGCCAAGGTGTTCAGCTGCAAGCCGGGAGATGCCATGTACCTGAGCGATGACAGCAAGTGCCACTTCTGGTGATCAGGAGACTGTGCAATGTTTTTTATTTCGAGTTAAATTTTACAGTTCTCTAGTTGATCAGTTTTTTTCTATATTGTACTTATTAAATCTGCGCATGATTCATTGCTTCTGTCAGTTCACCGCTAATTTATGTACTCAAATCGAAATTTTGTTGAGTTACTACATGTACATTAATAAAGCATTTGACCAAGTTTGAAGAGTTTCTACCTACATGCAATCTACTTTTGTATTATTGTAATATTTTGAAGCTTTACAATAATAACGGAAGATTACAGCACTGCTAGAAAGTAATTTTGAGTGACTGGAATATATTAATGATTTTTTTCAGCTGTGGCAGAGTATAAGCAATGGAATTGCCCTCACGATAACAAAAACAGAGACCACATCACCATAAGCAACGCGGGTAAACAGAGGAGCCTAAATGACAGCAAAGTTTAAAAATTTGTAAAGTCAGGCGCGAGTTGACTGACCAGGCTTGATAAATTTGAGGCTGGAGCAGCCAGGTAGGCAGACAGGAATTGAGACTCTCTGAACATGCAAACCTGACTACTGCTAACAACGATCTAAGTAAGTAGTATGACAGAAGAAACGAATTTTAAATGAAGAAACAGCTGTTGAAACAGAGAATGAAGAAATTCAAGCGAAAATAATATAGCACAAATAAGAAAGTGCTCAACTACCTGAATATTTGGATAATTAATCACTGATACAGTTTTAATACGGAATCAAATCGATTATTGGTGGAATTAACATGCCAGTTTGTGCTGTCTTCTGTTGTTAAATTTCGTTTTTAAAAAACCGTAGTTGTGAGTCATTAATAAAATTCGACAAGTGAAGTGAATTATGAACTGGGTTACCAAGGACCCTCAAATGCGGAAGCTGTCCCCTTTGCCGTCGATATGCCTCAGGCGCAGGTAGAAATCCGAGCCGACACCCTGCATGGTTTCGAAGGTGAGGCGGCCGCCAAGGTAGTGCGCGTAGGCGCGCGAGGTTGGCAATCCGAAGCCGAAGCCGTGCATCGGGCCCACCGAACGGGACTCGGAGACCCGGTCGAAGAACGACTCATTCTCGTCGCTGTGCTTGCCGGAAGTTGAGAAATGGTACTCAAATATGCTGGTCGCGATGTCGTGCGCAATGCCGCCGCCGCGATCGCTGAAGCTGCAAATTTTAATGTAATTAGCAAAAATAGACCGTTATACGCTATTTTTTCTACTCATCGGTAACTTTAAGTAGGGTAGTGCGAACATTTCTAGCGCTTTTTGATTAATGTGTGAGAATGAACGCACACACGCAACCCAGCCAAGACTATTCAAAACTGCTTCTTAAGTTATTCTAGAAAATTATTCTACGAAATAATTTTAAATTCGAGAACAATGGAGAGTCTAGAAATGGCGCTAGAGAGTCTAGAAATGGCGCCAGATAGTCTAGAAATGGCGCCAGATAGTCTAGAAATGGCGCTAGAGAGTCTATAAATGGCACCAGAGTCTAGAAATGGCGCCAGATAGTCTAGAAATGGCGCCAGATAGTCTAGAAATGGCGCTAGAGAGTCTATAAATGGCACCAGAGTCTAGAAATGGCGCCAGGGCCAGAGAAGCTAGAGTAGAAATGGCGCCAGAGAAGCTAAAAATGGCACCAGAGAATCTAGAAATGGCGCCAGAAGAAATAGAAATGGCGCAAGGAAAGCTAAAAATGGCGCCAGAGAATCTAGAAATGGCGCCAGAAAAACTAAAAATGGTGTCAGAAAAACTAGAAATGGCGCCAGAGAAGCTAGAAATGGCGCCTAAGACGCAAATACAGTCGTACAGACTCACCGAATAATGAAATCGACATCATTGTTAGCCACTGTGATGGTGACCTCGGGCAGGGAGCCGACCTTGGCCCTGTTGTGCTCAACCGTGGCGCGGAACGCGTTCTTCAGCACCTCGGTAACGATGTACTCAACCGGCTGGATGATGTAGGAGAAGGCCGCCTTCCTGTTGCCGTTGATCTTCACCGCAGGCGCCAGGCCGTACTTCATCTGGCACAGCTTGGCCACGTGAGCGGCCCGGCTGTCGATGAGGTCGCCAGGGCAGAACCGGGTGCACACGACGCCGACAAAGTCCGGACGCTCCTGGCGCAGAGCCAGATGGTGCTCGCACAGCAGGCGGATGCCCAGCCTCGATGTCAGGGTCTTGTCAAGAAACTGCCTGACCAGATGCGGATCCCGGATGTGCCGGCTGCACTCGCGGAAGCCCTCGGCTAGCATGGTGACAACGTCCTTGTGGTCGTCGAGCAGCTGACGAACTACGCCGGAGTACTGCTCCTCCTCAGCCAAGTTGGTGACGGTGGGGTAGTCAGACAGGATGTGGAATGCCCGGATGTACAGCTCGTGCACGGACAGGATGGTCGGATTGCAGCCGATGATGAAGGGCAGCGAGCGGAAGTCGTCGATCCGATGGGCGATGCGAACTGGCAGCTCCTTCTGCAGGTACTGAGCCGACCGGAGCACGTAGTTCTCGTCGGTGGCGCGGCCGGAGTACAGCAGCGAGGCCGGGGTCAGACGGACCGAGTTCTTCTTGGCCGCGGCGTCGATAGCGGACTGGTTGTAGTAGGAGGTCACGGATCTGGTGCGCTCCCGTTCCAAGCTGCTGTTGCCGTTGCTTCCATTCCCGCTGTTGGCGGCTGTCCCAGCTGAAGAGTTGCGCGACGAATCAAGGAACTCGTTGCTGCGCAAGGCCAGGCGCGAATTCGATAGCTTAGACATCGATCGACAGCGAACTGGCGATGCCTGCTGCTGGCATGGCACGGGCTTCGCCAGACACGCGGTCAATGCCGAGTGCATAGGCAGTATAGCTTGTGTACTTTTGCGCATTGTGCAGAATGCTCACTTTCTGTCGAGTAACAAGATGCTTCAATAGTTAACTTGCCCTCGTTTGTAACCGAGTTGTTGGAAGACTAGATCGAGGCTTCGGTTGTTGGCGTTTCAACAAGCGGGCTGTTCAATGGAGGCACAGCCTTTCATACTGGAGCGAAGGCCAAGGGGAGAAAATTCTAGGGAACGAAAGCTCTCTTGCAGTCCGGGTTTGTTGAATGTACGCACGAGGGTAGGGCTTGGCCAAGGCCGAATGAGCGTAGAGCGGGTTGAAGGGTGTCCACCAAGGTCTTAAACTGATCTATTTTTAGCATACCGGCATTCCCGCGAGCCTATAAACTTAAAAACACTCACGCAGCGACCGCATGAATAGTTTAGCTCCACATTGTACAGCTCTTCATGTGGTCCCGCCTGTCCAAACCCACCCCGCACATCTGAGGACAAACCCTTTTCCAAGGCTTTTTAGGTGTGTTAGTCACGCTTCACGCGCGTGGGGACTCTCTAACAGTTAAACAAAACAGAGTCAGTTTTTTCTCTCTTCCGGTCCGCCACTTATTAGTGCAAAAAAACCGAATGAACTCTTGTTGCATAAAGCTAGGCGCCGGCCAGACCAAACCTGAATAGGCTAGTTTGGGATGACCTTTACAGTACAGAAAAAAAGCTGTGCAACTTTTTCACGTGACCATAGCATTATTCTTTTCCGAATTTCCGTATAATAACTTTCAACACGAGAATTAAGATTGAAAACATCTCAAGGAACAGATGCAGAGTAGCTAATTCGAATTCCTAAGATGAAAAAAAATAATAAGTACGAGTAATAAAACCATTTTTTATTATTTTGAAATGGTTTTAAAATTATCCTCTTCCAACAATCAAATATTTTAGCGCCAATTCAGCGCCGCAGTCTAGATTTTTAGCGCCAATTCAGCTCTCTGCAGTCTAGATTTTAGCGCCAATTCAGCTCTCTGCAGTCTAGATTTTAGCGCCAATTCAGCTCAGGAGTCTAGATTTTAGCGCTAATTCCTCAGGAGTCTAGATTTTAGCGCCAATTCAGCTCCTCAGTCTAGATTTTAGCGCCAATTCAGCTCCACAGTCTAGATTTTAGCGCCAATTCAGCTCCACAGTCTAGATTTTAGCGCCACAGATTGGATTTTATCGCCAATTCAGCTCCTCAGTCTAGATTTTAGCGCCAATTCAGCTCCACAGACAAGATTTTAGCGCCACAGATTAGATTTTAGCGCTAATTCAGCTCCACAGTCTAGATTTTAGCGCCGCAGATTAGATTTTAGCGCCAATTCAGCCTCACAGTCTAGATTTTAGCGCCAATTCAGCTCCACAGTCTAGATTTTAGTGCCACAGATTAGATTTTAGCGCTAATTCAGCTCCGCAGTCTAGATTTTAGCTCCAATTCAGCTCCACAGTCTAGATTTTAGCGCCGCAGATTAGATTTTAGCGCCAATTCAGCCTCACAGTCTAGATTTTAGCGCCAATTCCTCAGGAGTCTAGATTTTAGCGCCAATTCAGCTCAGGAGTCTAGATTTTAGCGCCAATTCAGCTCAGGAGTCTAGATTTTAGCGCCAATTCCTCAGGAGTCTAGATTTTAGCGCCAATTCAGCTCAGGAGTCTAGATTTTAGCGCCAATTCAGCTCAGGAGTCTAGATTTTAGCGCCAATTCAGCTCAGGAGTCTAGATTTTAGCGCCAATTCCTCAGGAGTCTAGATTTTAGCGCCAATTCCTCAGGAGTCTAGATTTTAGCGCCAATTCAGCTCAGGAGTCTAGATTTTAGCGCCAATTCAGCTCAGGAGTCTAGATTTTAGCGCCAATTCCTCAGGAGTCTAGATTTTAGCGCCAATTCCTCAGGAGTCTAGATTTTAGCGCCAATTCAGCTCCTCAGTCTAGATTTTAGCGCCAATTCAGCTCCTCAGTCTAGATTTTAGCGCCAATTTAGCTCCTCAGTCTAGATTTTAGCGCCAATTCAGCTCAGCAGTCTAGATTTTAGCGCCAATTCAGCTCCTCAGTCTAGATTTTAGCGCCAATTCAGCTCCTCAGTCTAGATTTTAGCGCCAATTTAGCTCTGCAGTCTAGATTTTACGAGGGGTGATCAAAAGTTCTGCAACCTTTTGTTATAGCTTTTAGTTATAGAATCGGCAAAAGCCAAAAACTTACGCATATGCGGCTATATCTGTTTGCTATATTTATATGCATTTTTGGCTTTCAAATGTGCTCCAGTAAAATTTCACAGCCATATATTTTCCATGTGTTTTCAGTAGCTGATGGAAACATCAAAAGACAGTGTTCGCTTCTATATCTTTATGTGCATGCAACTTGGTTGCAAAGTGACTGAGATTCACACCGATCTCGTGAATGTTTTAGCTGACTCTGCTCCATCATTTGACACGGTTGCCCGCTGGCTGCGCCATTTCTTGGAAGGCCGGGATAGCTTCAACGAGGAACCGAGGTCTGGCCGACCCCGGACATCCGTGACCGAAGATGTCGTGGCCCATGCCGATGCAATAATTCGTGAGGATTGGAGCATTACGCTGAGATTCCTTGCCAATGAGCTTGGTGTCAGCTATGGAAGTGCTCATAACATCATGCATGAGCAACTGGGCCGCACAAAGACCTGCGCTCGGTGGGTACCCCATCTTCTCACTCCGGAGCAGCAAGCAGAGAGGGTGCGCATCTGTCTCTTGTGGCTGCAAATGTTTGAGCCCCACGGCCCACGACGACTGTCGGATGTCATCACAGGAGACGAATGTTGGATCCCCTTCTTTACCATGAAGGATAAGCAGTCCAACATGGTCTGGCTGGCAGAAGATGAGCCGAGGCCCAAGGTGCTGAAGACCGGATTCCGCAGTCGGAAGCGGATGTTCGCCATTTTTTTCAACTCTCAGGGTGTTGTATCGGTGAGCATCCTTCCAGCGGGTGCCACAGTGACTGCCAGGTACTACACAGACACTGTTCTGCCAGGCGTGCTGCAGGAGCGGCAGGAACGTGCGCGAACCAGGCATGGACCTCGACTCCTGCTGCACCATGACAATGCGGCACCGCACAGAGCGGCTCAACCATGGCGTGCCTGGAGCAGCAGGGGGTCCGGCTGCTGCCCCATCCACCCTACTCTCTAGACCTAGCACCATGCGACTGTTGGCTGTTCCCGAGGATCAAATCCGTCATTTCTGGGAGGCCGTTTTCACGCATACAAGACCTTGCCCAAGCGGTACATTCAGCTCCATAGGGTATACCAACTTCGGAGTACCATGACTGCTTTCAGACATGGTACATTGCGATGGTGCACAGATAGTGGTGGAAAGTACTTTGAGAGACTGTGACACTGATTAGACGCCTCGACTGCTGTAACACTGAGTTGTGAGGTCACTTGCAGAACTTTTTGATCACCCCTCGTAGCGCCAATTCATTATTCAAAATTGCAGACAAAAAACTCAACATAAGCTATGACATTGAGAACAATTGAATAGCATATAGCTTAGTTTGTTCAACTTAAAGGACTTTTTAGGCGCTGAATGCACTAGTTTTATTATATATTTTATATCATCCTTCTAATAGAATTATATGAACTTTCCAGCAAAGCGAACAAGCAGTATAGTTAACGCTAAAGCGCTCGAGCTAAAAAGAAACATTAAGCTAGCAAAGATAAACACTTAGCTGATTTACAGTGCGCATATGCACTATACCAGACACAATATTTATGGTGTCTCAAGTAACACAGCCGCATTGCAAACCAAATGAAACAACAATAATGATACAATAATTAGTGCTATAATAGCTGTCAAACAGAAGATAAAAGATGTACAAAGAGATGTGCAACAAAACAGTGATTGAAGATGAAGCAAAATAGACAGGCATGCGTCTCTCACAGATATGATGATTCTGTATCGAAACAAGAAATAAAAGTTTATCAGAGACTAAAAAAGCGAATAGGCACTGCCGCTAATAACACTATTGATGATCTAACCAGAGACACATTGTTAACCATATTAGTAATAAGCAATAATAATAAAAGTGCACTACTAGAACTCAACGCGTCCTATATTTTGGCATCTAAGAATAGCGAAGGAAAAGATAAAAAATCAAATTTAACAGAGCAGCAAGTGTAAGATTACCAACAGTGTGTTATGAGGATGGACTAGGCTAATCTAGAAGAGTCAATGGCTAACAATTAATCACTAACAGATTATACAAACTTTCTCGATAAACTTTATCAAGCAATCGATAATAACTCATTAATTATGCTAAAATATAGTTTGCCTTTATGGGTCTACCAACTGTTATGTGTCTATCAACCCAAACCTGAACTCAAACCCAAAACTCAAACCCAATTACCGAAACCCAAACTCAAGCCCAATTAACTCAAACCCGAAGTCAAACTCAAACCCAAACCCAAACCCGAAGTCAAACTCAAACCCAAACCCAAACCCGAAGTCAAACTCAAACCCAAACCCAAACCCGAAGTCAAACTCAAACCCAAACCCAAACCCGAAGTCAAACTCAAACCCAAACCCAAACCCGAAGTCAAACTCAAACCCAAACCCAAACCCGAAGTCAAACTCAAACCCAAACCCAAACCCGAAGTCAAACTCAAACCCAAACCCAAACCCGAAGTCAAACTCAAACCCAAACCCAAACCCGAAGTCAAACTCAAACCCAAACCCAAACCCGAAGTCAAACTCAAACCCAAACCCAAACCCGAAGTCAAACTCAAACCCAAACCCAAACCCGAAGTCAAACTCAAACCCAAACCCAAACCCGAAGTCAAACTCAAACCCAAACTCAAACCCAAACCCAAGCCCAATTAACTCAAACCCAAACTCAAACCCAAACCCAAGCCCAATTAACTCAAACCCAAACTCAAACCCAAACCCAAGCCCAATTAACTCAAACCCAAACCCAAACCCAAGCCCAATTAACTCAAACCCAAACCCAATCCCGAACTCAATCCCGAACCCAAACCCGAACGCTAGAGTTGAGAATAAAATAAAGTTGTTAAACCAGAGCATCGATTTCAGACAGTTGAAACTGAACAAATTTGCAAAATTTCTTGTTAAAATTCGAGAGATAAATTCAGATTCGATGGGTTTAATCTCAGATATCCGGCAGGTCCACAGAGTTCAGCAATCTACTAACCAAAGTGTCAAAGGTGGCCAGAGCAGTGTTGAGATGCTGGGTGCTCAGATAGACGCCAGCCCAAGCCGGCCGGGCTGCCTGCTTCAACTTGATCACCCGATTGGCGCAGTCGGTCCGCTGAGCCGGTGACGCCATCGGCTTGGCCAGCATGTGGTAGCACAGCAAGGCCAGCTCGGCAGTGAAGCCAATCAGCCGCTCCTCCGGCGTGCCTTCGCCAGGCGATTTCAAATGCAACTTGGGCACGGGCCTGAGTTCGATCTCCTGATCGGGCAGCAGGCCGCAGAACAACGCCTGGAACGGGCTGGGCTTGTCAGCCTGCGACACGGCGCTCTCGGCCGGCTCCAGCTTGGCTAGGGGCTCCGGCAGCCAGCGGGAGGCGGCGCCGGCCACGGCTGACGAGTCATCGGCTGCCCCGTTGTTGAGCACGGCGGGATTCCAGGCGAGGCCCAGAGTGACAGCGTGCACCGGCAGGCTCGTGAGCAGGTGCGGCCCGATGCCGCCGCCGTCCCAGTCGCAGGAGACCACGCCTGATAGGCCGGGCAAGCTGGTGAGGCTCTTGGCCAGGCCTGGTTAGAGGGAACAGAGGAGCACATTATAACACGACGAAGTGTGCATTTAACAACATAGTCTATGGCCAAACCGTGGTACGAGTATTAAGTAAACAGAGATATTAATATCGAAACCAAGTATGCGGTCCTAATGACCTATAATATATAGTCAGCTCACGCGTAGTTCGATCTGATTCACTTCAGTGATTAAAAATGCACTTGTACAGTAAACCGTAGATGTTGTAGATCACTGTAGGCCTGATCTACATTGCCAGTAGTGTTGGTCAGCGTCGTTGCGGTAGCGATATCAGTTGTTCCACTGTGTTCCGAGACTGGCTCATCACTGTCAATGAATCGACCATCACAACACACGTTGCTCTTGATTAGGCGGCTCAACAGTGGTCTGTAGGAGTTCACGTCACAACCACGATGCAGTGCACGCTATATTCTTACGTTCTTACACAAATGCGTGCCGGACAACACCGAGGCTGCAATCTTCTGCCGAGGCGCTGACGGACAGGCGAGTGAGCTTCCAAGATGTCAGCAGTTCGTCTACCTCGGCGGTCTGGTTCCCGACGTCCGCGAGGATCTGCGGCGTCGCCAAGGACTTGCCTGGGCTGCCTTTCGTTCTATAAGGTCAGTCCTGCAGTCCGAGGCCCTACCGGACCGCCAGAGGGCGGCGCTGTTCCAGGCGGTGATCGAGACCGTCCTGTTATACAACGCCGAGAGCTGGACGCTGACAGACTCGCTCGAGGCTCAAGTCGACGCGGCGCACGCTGGCCTGCTGCGCGCCGTCTTCAAGATCGGCAACGAGCGAGTCACCAACACGGCGCTCTACCATCGCGCCGGCCTGGCCCGTCCTAGCGACCTGCTGCGCCGTCGGCGACTCCAGCTGGCAGGTCACGCTATCCGCGCCGAGGCCTACTGTCCGGAGCCGGTGCAGGAGGTGCTGCTACTTACGTTGCAGGCACCCTACCGGCGGGGACAGGCGAGGACTCGGCGCTACGTCGACTGTCTGCTGGCTGACGCCGGCGCCCCGGACTCTGCCGGCGGTGCGGCCTTTGTTCGCGCCCAAGCTTCGAAGCGCGCCATCTGACGCTGCTTTTGCGAACTGGCAGCGTACTCTGTTGTTGTTGTTACACAAAGCAGGTGTCCAGATATTCCATCTGTAGGCCTGTAGAGCTGTCGAGATCTTGGACTCAGGGAATGCGTCCGGCTCAACTCAATAAATCATTGATTTGATGCGTGGACATTCCAAGAAATCATTTCATTTGGAAAGTGCAGCAGCTCTATTAATCCTACAGGGTACTTCGGTACTCCTTATGGAAGTCCGTATTGCTAAAACAAGACGATCTATAGAAACTGTGTTTACCTGGACACAGGCGAGTCCGTTGCAGACTGTGACAGCCGGTAAACGACAGCCACGCGCCTGTGGCGGGCGCCAGAACGAATTCTGGCAGCGCAGAGTGCAGATAGGTTGCCCGGTCCTCGGGCCGGTCTCTGGGCAGGCAGTGATCAATGCAGGTGATTGGCAGTTTCTGCAGCCAGGGCGGCAATGAGAAACCGGACGAGGCCAAGTAGAGATGCTGCCGGCCGAGGCCCAGCCAGACCGGCGCCTCCTGCTCAGGGCCCTGGGCCAGGTGAGCGGACAGACGGGGGCCCAGGTGCAGCGGGCAGTTCGGCGGGAAAGCACCTAGCAATACATCTGCCTGGCTTTGCACCTGCGGGAGCGTTGGGGATCGACGTGTTCTGGCGGGATGATGAAGGATTATCGACATCCTAAATCCACTCAAACCTGAAGGATTATCGACATCCTAAATCCACTTGACACTGAAGGATTATCGACATCCTAAATCCACTTGACACTGAAGGATTATCGACATCCTAAATCCACTTGACACTGAAGGATTATCGACATCCTAAATCCACTTGACACTGAAGGATTATCGACATCCTAAATCCACTTGACACTGAATGGTTATCGACATCCTAAATCCACTCGACACTGAATGGTTATCGACATCCTAAATCCACTCGAAACTGAAGGATTATCGACATCCTAAATTCACTCAAACCTGAGGGATTATCGACATCCTAAATCCACTTGACACTGAAGGATTATCGACATCCTAAATCCACTCAAACCTGGAGGATTATCGACATCCTAAATCCACTTGACACTGAAGGATTATCGACATCCTAAATCCACTTGACACTGACGGATTAGAGACATCCTAAATCCACTTGACACTGAAGGATTATCGACATTCTAAATGGTCTAAGCCATCAGCTCCTTGCTCACCTGAGTCAAATCTGACACTGCAATTCCAATATCAATGGCTAGCACAGGCGTGAGGCAGAGCTCCTGGGCAGACCGAACCACCCTGCGCAGATCCTCCTGCGCGTACGGACAGGCGTGCGCGGTGCTGCCCAACCGAAAGAACAGGTGCAGCTGGTTGGCCCGCATGCAGGCGGCAGACTCGGCTACGCTAATGAGAGCCTCCGGCCGAGGCAGCAGGCCCGAGGAACAGTCGACAAGAACGCCGCGAACCAGAGTGGTGGGCCAGTCCCACACTCTGATGCCGGGCACCAGGCCCATTGAGATCTCTGCACAGACTGTTAGCAGGGATGACAGCACCTGAGGCGTGAGCGGTTTATTATCAATCAATTGCTGGTTTGTTGGATTTAAAGGCAAGCCTAGCAGTTTCACATTGTTTAGTATTTGATAGTAAAATCATTTTTGCAGCCCAATAATTGCAAACTGATGGCCTCAAAATCTCACCATGTGACAACCTGAAAATCTCACTCTGATAGTCTCAAGATCTCACCCTGACAGTCTCAAGATGCCACCCCTGCAAGTCTCATAACTCGTATTCTCACTCTAATGGCCTCAAAAAGATCTCATCCTGACAGTCTTAAAATCTCATCCTGACAGTCTCAAAATCTCACCCTGTGATTGCCTCAAAATCTCACCCTGTGATGATCTGAAAATCTTAAAATGGTAGCCTCAAAATCTCACCCGATAGTCTCAAGATGTCACTCCTGAAAGAATCAAAACCTCATCCTGATAGTCTCAAAATCTTACCCTGTGATGTCCTCAAAATCTCACCCTGTGATGATCTGAAAATCCTAAAATGGTAGCCTCAAAATCTCACCCGATAGTCTCAAGATGTCACTCCTGAAAGAATCAAAACCTCATCCTGATAGTCTCAAAATCTTACCCTGTGATGTCCTCAAAATCTCACCCTGTGATGATCTGAAAATCCTAAAATGGTAGCCTCAAAATCTCACCCGATAGTCTCAAGATGTCACTCCTGAAAGAATCAAAACCTCATCCTGATAGTCTCAAAATCTTACCCTGTGATGTCCTCAAAATCTCACCCTGTGATGATCTGAAAATCTTAAAATGGTAGCCTCAAGATCTCACCCCTGATGGCCTCAAAATCTCACCCTGACAGTCTTAAAACCTTACCCTGACAGTCTCAAAACCTCCCCCTGTGGTAGCCTCAAAATCTCAGTCTCACAACCTAACTCTGAATAGCTGATATAAAAAATCTCACCCTGATCTCAATTAAAATCTCACTGATGGTCCTGCAAGAATCGCCAATAAATCTGAGCCTATAAACCCCATAGAAAACCGGTGTCAGCCTCACCGCAGCCCCGTTGAACAGGCCGCGAGCATCGGCAGCCAGCAGCCTGATGCCGGAGCTGGTGACCTCCAGATAATAGCCCTCAGGCCGGCCCCTGCACACCCGGTGCCCGATCTCAAGCGACACTCCCTGCACAGGCTTGGCAACCACCAGGGTCCTGGGGCGGAACTGGGCCAGCCTGCCAGCCAGCCAGTGTAGCGCCGGCTCGCCATCCTGATGATTCAAAGACAGCACCAGCGGCTGCTGCTGTTGCTGACCAACTGGCAGTCGAAAATGCTGGCCAATAAGCAGCTGAGACTGCTGCGGTCTCGGCCAGAACGCTCTGTCCAGCACGGAGTCCTTGGCGAAGTCGGACCCGTTCATTGGCCGGGCGCGCGCCTCGTCTGCTGGAACAGCAACCGCCGACGCGGCGGCGGCAGTGGCGCCAGAGTCGGAACCGTTGGCCACTGATGGCGAGGTTGATGAAGCTGCCGACATTTGAGTTGGCTGCGAGTACAATTGATGCTGAGACTGCTGATGATGCTGCTGGGATATGAGCTGCATCAGTTGGACAGACTTGTCGCTTAAGCTGCACAGATCAAAGCCGTTCTTGTCCGCATAAGGCCTGAGCGTGTTGGGGAGGCGGATCACTGCTATTGGGAAACTTATAGGGGAATTCAGTGTGGGATTACCTGTATATTATATTTTATATTAATTCCCTAGCAACAGCTGTTGTTTTGAAGTTGACAAGCAGAATAATAATATGTAATAAGATTGCAGTTAGTCATGAACATTCCACTGACTCCCTGACGAAACACACGCATGCTGTACGCAAACACGTCGCTCACGCAGGGTGTACAGCGGCGCTGGCTCCCTAATCGTCAGGCAGTTGTACATGTACACACTGTGTGTTTGAAGCCATCGCGATGAGAGAATTGCATACCAACACGGAAAGTCTCAAATCAATGTGACTAAAATATAACTAAAAGCAAACTAGTCTACTAACTAGTAGACTCTTTTAGATATTTTGCATTTTTATAATTTCTCTTAATGTATTTTTGCCGACATGGCAAAAGCTGCTAATCTATAGGAACAAATCTACCTACCTATTTACCTACATAACTACCTACCTACCTACTTACCTATATATCTACCCACCCACCTACCTACCAACTTGTCTACCTACCTATTTACCGACCTGCCTACCAACGAACTAACCTTCTTATCTACCAACCTACCTACTTGCCTATTTACCCGCCTACCTACCCATCTACCCACCTACTAACCAACCTAGCATCGTAAGTACCTACCTACCAACCTTACGTACCTACCAACCCTACCTACCTACCAACCCTACCTACCTACCAACCCTACCTACCTACCAACCCTACCTACCTACCAACCCTACCTACCTACCAACCCTACCTACCTACCAACCCTACCTAACCTACCAACCTACCTAACTACTTACCTACCAAACTACCTACTTACCTATCTACCCGCCTACCTACCGGCTACCTACCTACCTACCTATCAATTTACATATCTACCTACCTACCAACCGTACCCACATTACAAAGTGCAGTCGAACACCCAGTCTACTTACTCAGCTTCGAGTTTCTAAAATTAGCAAACCTACAATACAAGAACAATTATAGCAAGAGAAGAGAAGAGTGAACGCAACACACACAGAAACACGCGAGCATATTTGCGAATCATGCACACATAGAAAATAAAAAAAATGTTCAGGAAACAAGACGAGCGACGCCCAAACAGACCAAATGGGCCTCTCTGAGAAGTGTTTCATTCTCTCTCTCTCAAAGCCGCCCTGTGCCGCAACTGGCTGACCTCAAACTAGCTGCAACCGTGTGGAACAATGCAATAAATTAACATTTCATACATTATATACTGTACACTTTAACAAGTAAGAGTTATATTTTTTCAACTTGGACATTTAGGTTAAATAATATTAATACTATATTATAATGCACAGATAGATCGTCACGTGAGGCAACGCATGAGAGAAAGCGATAACGCTGGGAATTTATTTATTTATTTGGTTAACTGTAAGCAAGCGTGAATGGCCTAGACGTGAGATGGCAATAGTGGAAGTGTGAAAGAGAATAGATTCGGCGAGAGGGTGATTTGAAAAGGTGCTAATGCTGAAATAGGAATATATTGGGGTGAACGTGAATAGATCAGGTGTGAACATGAATAGATCAGGTGTGAACGTGAATAGATCAGATGTGAACGTGAATAGATCAGTTGTGAATGTGAATCAGGTGTGAGATCAGGTGTGAACATGAATAGATCAGTTGTGAACGTGAATAGATCAGATGTGAACGTGAATAGATCAGTTGTGAATGTGAATAGATCAGGTGTGAACGTAAATAGATCAGGTGTGAACGTGAATAGATCAGTTGTGAACGTGAATAGATCAGTTGTGAACGTGAATAGATCAGTTGTGAATGTGAATATATCAGGTGTGAACGTGAATAGATTAGTTGTGAACGTGAATAGATCAAGTGAACGTGAATAGATCAGGTGTGAACGTGAATAGATCAGGTGTGAACGTGAATAGATCAGGTGTAAATGTGAATAGATTATGTGTGACGTGAATAGATTGTGTGAACGTGAATAGATTAGGTGAACGTGAACAAGGCTCAAGATTTCAACAGACAACAGCACAGCAATTATAATGACTCACCCCTGTTTCACATAGACTGAAGGATTAGCGCCGTATTGAATGAGCAGTCGGACCAGCTCCAGGTCAGCTTTAATCAAGCACAGATGCAAAGGAGTCACGCCATCCCTATTGGCTACGTTAGGATTAGCACTCCGTTCTAGAAGCAGTCTGACGCAGGCTGGCTGGGCAAAATGGAAGGCCCAGTGCAGAAGGGTGTTCTGCTGACTGTCAGTGCGATCCAGACTGTTCACGGAGATGCCAATCTGCAGCATGCGAACCAGGCCCTCCGTGCTGCCATTTGGGGGGGGGGGGTTATGATTTTATTCATTAACGAAGCAAATGCATGGCCTCTGCAACATCGAATGTACATGGCTCTAACAGCGTTCTTACATCCTTAGGGACACTGCAAGCATTTTAGCGAGATGTCAACGACGTTAGCAACACCACAATAACCTTGGCGACCCCATAATGACCTTGGTGACACCACAATGGCCTTGGTGACACCCCAATGGCCTTGGTGACACCCAAATGACCTTGGCGACACCCCAATGACCTAGGCGAAACCACAATGACCTGGGCAACATCCCAATGACCTTGGTAACACTCTAATGACCTTGGCGACACCTAAATGACCTTGGCGACACCCCAATGACCTTGGCGAAACCACAATGACCTGGGTAACATCCCAATGACCTTGGTAACACTCTAATGACCTTGGCGACACTCTAATGACCTTGGCGACACTCAAATGACCTTGGCGAAACCACAATGACCTGGGCAACATCCCAATGACCTTGGTAACACTCTAATGACCTTGGCGACACTCAAATGACCTTGGCGACACCCCAATGACCTTGGCGAAACCACAATGACCTTGGTGACACCCTAACGACTTTGGCGACACCACAGTGGCCTTGGTGACACCCCAACGACTTTGGCGACACCACAGTGGCCTTGGCGACACCCCAATGACCTTGGCGACACTCCAATGACCTTGGCGACATCTCAGTGACCTTGGTAACACTACAATGGCCTTGGCGACACTCAAATGACCTTGGCGAAACCACAATGACCTGGGCAACATCTCAGTGACCTTGGTGACACTACAATGGCCTTGGCGACACCCCAATGGCCTTGGCGACACCCTAATGACCTTGGCGACAACCCAATAATGACCTTAGCGACACCTCAATGACCTTGTAAAAACTGCAATAACCTTGGAGACACCACAATGACCTTAGCGACATCCCAAGGACCTTGACGACACCCCAATAATGACCTTGGCAAAACTCCAAATGACCTTGGCGACACCCCAATGACCTCTAGCGCCATTCCAATGATCTTAGCAACGCCTTAATGACTTGAAGCAAGACCAAGTGTGACCTTAACGATAGTAATATTGTTTAAGAGACAACTTAACAAAAAAAGCAATCCTTTAAAAATGTAATGTCAAAAAACGCTTGACTCAGTTTTTTAGTCCTAATCAGAGCACTAATTAGCAAGAGAAGACCAAACCTAAAGGCTACGGCTATTTTGTTACAGAATTAACAGTGTGTGCGTTTATCTGCGGAATTAAAAAACTCATTAATTTCTTCCTGCACAAAAAAATCTTATATACATGAATTCAACCGTGCATATAAGATATGTAAAATCATATTTGATTAGACCACAAATACAGCATTGCAAGGCATACTTGTACAAATTTAAATGCATTTCATCAAATACACAAGAGACAAACAAGAGAAAGACAAAACACACACAGACAGACAGACTGCTTAACTCACTCAGCCTGAGAAATTAACTGGATGCAGTGCTGCAGGAATACGGCCAAAATATCCGGATGAAAGTTTGCATCCGCCAATGCGGTCTTCTGCGATTCGTTTAATAACCGCGGATCGATGCCCGTGTTGAGCAGGATGCGGATGCCGTCCAGCATCTTTTGCTGAGGGGTTCAGGAGTGAATTAGAGGGAAATGTGTCTATCTGTGTGAACTAAGCACTGGACAGCTGTGACCTAAATAGATTTAAGCTAAACACTGGCAAATGGTGACCTAAACACTGGTGGTGGTGACCTAAACCTTGGAATGGGGACCTAAGCATTGGTGGTGGTGACCTAAACCTGGGGATGGTGACCTAAACACTGGTGGTGGTGACCTAAACACTGGGGATGGTGACCTAAACACTGGGGATGGTGACCTAAACACTGGGGATGGTGACCTAAACACTGGGGATGGTGACCTAAACACTGGGGATGGTGACCTAAACACTGGGGATGGTGACCTAAACACTTGGGGATGGTGACCTAAACACTGGGGATGGTGACCTAATCACTGGGGATGGTGACCTAAACACTTGGGGATGGTGACCTAAACACTGGGGATGGTTACCTAAACAAAACCGATTGAGTGAACTAAAGTACCAAGCAATCGCCTCAATAAAACACTGATCATTTCAGTTTTCTAGAATATTTGGTTAGAACAAAACATCAGGTAATAAATTACCTGACAGGCGATATGCAGAAGCGAGCCCTCATTAGTTGTGTACTGCATCAGCTTTTGCAGTTTCTCTTGGTCGGCGCTTTCAACTGAAACGAGTCATTTGAAAACAGCAATAAAAATAAATAAGATTATTGATTTGGCAGTTTAAATCTATACGATTTGTCTAATTAAAGTGTGTCTTTCTCAGAGAACTCTTAAGCGCGCCACGCCCAAAAATGATTAATTCAGCCTAAGAGCTTTTGAATGCCTTCATTTCAATTTTCTTACATATTATCCTGCAGGCTTTCAATGCGAAAATAATCAATAATTTAATTTATACCCTTGACTCTACTTCTCTTCCTCACCCCATTCTCTACTTCTCCCTCGCCCTCACTACCTCTCTCCCTCTGCCAGATTCATGCATAAAAACTAACAATAATAATCGTATCACTTTCTATTTTCTGTGTATTTTGCGAGCTCTGGCCCCCAATTGCGCCGTTTTAATGTTATGTGTGTTGTGTACGACCTATTTAGAGCGCTTCGTATAATGGTTGCACGATCGATATTTTAGGCCTCTCCGTGCGCGTGGAGTACGAAGGTCCAGTTTTATTACTTTTAAATATGGCCTGTCCCACGCCTCGGTCAACTTCCCTCTTATCTCTCTTATCAGACTGTTTACAGCCGTTTAAAACTTTCACTATCCGCCTGTTGCTAAATATAGCTTGTCAAGTTTTAGTTCGTTCTATCAAACAATTGAACATCATTACCTTCTACATCTCCCTCTCTCCCTCCCTTCCTCACCCTCTCTACCTATCTCCCTCACCCTCTCTACCTCTCTCCCTCACCCTCTCTACCTCTCTCCCTCTCTCCCTCACACTCTCTACCTCTCTACCTCTCTCCCTCACCCTCTCTACCTCTCTACCTCTCTCCCTCGACCCTCACCCTCTCTACCTCTCTCCCTCACCCTCTCTACCTCTCAACCTCTCTACCTCTCTCCCTCACCCGCTCTACCTCTCTACCTCTCTCCCTCACCCTCTCTACATCTCTACCTCTCTCCCTCACCCTCTCTACCTCTCTCCCTCACCCTCTCTACCTCTCTCCCTCACCCTCTCTACCTCTCTCCCTCACCCTCTCTACCTCTCCCTCTCTACCTCTCTCCCTCACCCTCTCTCCCTCACCCTCTCTACCTCTCCCTCTCTACCTCTCTCCCTCACCCTCTCTACCTCTCCCTCTCTACCTCTCTCCCTCACCCTCTCTACCTCTCTTCCTCACCTTCTCTACCTCTCTCCCTCACTACCTCTCTCCCTCACTACCTCTCTCCCTCACTACCTCTACCTCTCTCCCTCTCCCTCACCCTCTCTATCCTCTTCCTCACCCTTTCTACCCCTCCGTGGCCCTCCACCCAGCCCTCTTACCAGTAGACAGCATGACTCGCAGAATATCTGATCGACATTCTACAATGCATTTCTTCATCTGCAGGAACAAAGACTCCAAACTGGAATCCATAGCGAGTCTCTGTACCTTTTTGGACGGCCGTCAGTAGTTGAAAAATGAATTTAATTGTAGACAGGTGATAAGCAAAGCTGCAATGTAAGACAGCAGAGTATTTTTAATTAGAGGCAGGGGACTGTACTTTCCTCAGGAGTGTACAGCGGCCCTAACTTTATCTATCGTTAGGCATGTACACTTCACTGTGCCTTGGGGGTTGGCCCTCAAGGGCGTAAATTGCACGAGCAGAGCCAAGCAGAGATTCCAATTTAGCCCCAATTTAATGCGACTGCACTTGGAATCGAGCTTAGGCCGCTGGCACATCAGAGCGCCGCGCCGGACCCACTGGGCTTAGTGGGCTACGCCCCCTCAGTATTGTTTTTACAAAAGCTATTTCACAAGGACTCGTAATACCTGAAGCATTGGGGCATTAACATAGTGAAAGAAATGACAACAAAGACCAACACAGTTGCAAACAACTCGGCCGGCAAGACACGAGCAGCAGAAAAAAAACGTTTCTTCAAGTTCTTCTGCATAAGCAATTGTATAATTGTTAGTTTCTTTTAAAAAATAAATTACCGCAAATGAGCAATCGAAAACAGAACGCTGAATTATTATTTAACATGAACAGATCATGTAAATAAGCTGGTTGTTGACAAAGGGCAGAGGAACATGCGAATGCAATAATTGTTGGAATTAAACCTGGGCCTGGATACTGCGCACTCAGTTATGTAAATATATATAAAAAGCTACTCAGAAGACATGAAAAAACAATAAATTATACAAATAAAAATTTATAAATAATTTTTTTTCGTTTCAACCAGCAAAAACTTGGCGGGAAAATCAGCTGCAGGGAAAATATGCAAATGTTAACTTGTAAGATAAATAAAATAGAAATAATTATTTTAAAC
The DNA here is from genome assembly GCA_002269645.1 of Macrostomum lignano. Classification (NCBI taxonomy): domain Eukaryota; kingdom Metazoa; phylum Platyhelminthes; family Macrostomidae; genus Macrostomum; species Macrostomum lignano. The sequence continues at coordinate 285,118 of NIVC01000594.1, forward strand.
ATGCCAGTCTGTTGGATAAAAAACTGCTTTTTTGTGTCCCATGCATGCCAAACCAAATAATAACTATGACGAATTTTATTGATTAACAGGAAAACTGCAAGTTAGTCAGGTCTGACTGACAACACCTAGGCTGGCCCAGCAACTGGGGATCTGGGAGGCTGGCCCAGCAACTGAGGATCTGAAAGGCTGGCCCAGCAACTGAGGATCTGAAAGGCTGGCCCAGCAACTGAGGATCTGAGGCTGGCTGCCCAGCAACTGAGGATCTGGGAGGCTGGCCCAGCAACTGAGGATCTGAAAGGCTGGCCCAGCAACTGAGGATCTGAAAGGCTGGCCCAGCAACTGAGGATCTGAAAGGCTGGCCCAGCAACTGAGGATCTGAGGCTGGCTGCCCAGCAACTGAGGATCTGGGAGGCTGGCCCAGCAACTGAGGATCTGAAAGGCTGGCCCAGCAACTGAGGATCTGGAAGGCTGGCCCAGCAACTGAGGATCTGGGAGGCTGGCCCAGCAACTGAGGATCTGGGAGGCTGGAGCAGCAACTGACGATCTGGGAGGCTGGCCCAGCAACTGATGATCTGAAAGGCTGGCCCAGCAACTGAGGATCTGGGATGCTGGGCCAGCAACTGAGGATCTGGGAGGCTGGGCCAGCAACTGAGGATCTGAGAGGCTGGCCCAGCAACTGAGGATCTGGGAGGCTGGCCCAGCAACTGAGGATCTGGGAGGCTGGCCCAGCTCCTGAGGATCTGGGAGGCCGGTTGGCCCAGCAACTGAGGATCTGGGAGGCTGGCCCAGCTCCTGAGGATCTGGGAGGCCGGTTGGCCCAGCAACTGAGGATCTGAGAGGCTGGCCCAGCAACTGAGGATCTGGGAGGCCGGTTGGCCCAGCAACTGAGGATCTGGGAGGCCGGTTGGCCCAGCAACTGAGGATCTGAGAGGCTGGCCCAGCAACTGAGGATCTGGGAGGCCGGTTGGCCCAGCAACTGAGGATCTGGGAGGGCAGCAGCCAGTACTTGACATTACCTGCAGTGCTAATTGTGCCTAAAAAACGAAAGCATCAAAAATCGGTCAAAAAATCAGCTGCAATGAACGGGACTGCAAGGAAACTACAGTAAAACGAATGTACTCACAGGAAAATGAGCCATTTGTTAACATTGCTGGTAAAAATGTTTATAATAGCTAGTAAACAGGTGAGTCTACTCGAGCAAATGAAGAAACAAGCTAAAAATAGAAACAATATTTTATACATTATACAATACGCTATATAGCAAGCCGTTGCATACAGACTACGGATATATATTATTGAAGCGCAATGACAAACATTTATTAGTAGTTGAACTAAATTTACATCTAACTACACTAAATACCAATAAAAATAATGTTGTACATAGGGATGTATAAATAGAAAAATCATTCCTTTTACAAGTCCGAGTTGTTAAATTTCAATGAAGAGAGCATCATTTCTAATTAGCATATTATAATTAGCTGGTCAAATTTCAATGCCCAGCTCCGTTGCCAGCCGAGCCGATGCCGCCGCTGCCGCTCTCGCCCAGCAGCACCCTAGAGTCGTCCATGAGGCTCGGCTGAGGCCTTTGCGCCACCAAATTCTTGGGCAGCTTATCGTAGTAGAGCTGGTAGAGGTCCCTGTCAGCTGGGCAGCTGCAGCGGAAGGCCTCGCAGTCGTACATGGCCGAGTAATAGGCCTGCAGGTTGTTCAGGTCCGCCGGCACGTCAAAGTCGCGATAGAACTGCCGGGGAAATCGGGGTGTTTATTGACGACTTTTCAATGTGTTTATTAACTAGATGGTCTTGCGGGTGTTTATTGGCGATACTCGGGGTGTTTATTGGCTATACTTAAGGGTGCTTATTGGCGATATTTGAGAGTGTTTATTGGCGATACTTGAGGGTGTTTATTGGCAATACTTAAGAGTGTTTATTGGCGATACTTGAGGGTGTTTATTGGCGATATCTGAGGGTTTATTGGCGATACCTGAGGGTGTTTATTGGCGATACCTGAGGGTTTATTGGCGATACCTGAGGGTGTTTATTAGCGATACCTGAGGGTGTTTATTGGCGATACCTGAGGGTGTTTATTGGCAATACTTGAGAGTGTTTATTGGCGATACTTGAGGGTGTTTATTGGCGATATCTGAGGGTTTATTGGCGATACCTGAGGGTGTTTATTAGCGATACCTGAGGGTGTTTATTGGCGATACCTGAGGGTGTTTATTGGCAATACCTGGGGTGTTTATTAGCGATACTTGAGGGTGTTTATTGCCGATACTCAAGAGAGTTTATTGCCCATACCTAAGGGTGTTTATTGTCTATTGCCCATACCTAAGGATTTTTATCGCCGATACTTAAGACTGTTTATTGTTCATACCTAAGGGTGTTTATCATTGTTACTTAAGTGAGTATAGTGCCTATACGTAAGGGTGTTTATTGCCGATTAGGCGATTATTAAAGGTGTTTATTGCCGATATTTAGTGTGCATTTAGGCATATTCATGGGTGTTTATAGGCGATTCACAGAGCACTTCGGGTAGAGTTCATTGTTGCCTTACAGTGACTTGAAGTCCAGCAAATTGGGAATATTCAGAGTCGTTAGAGACCAAAGTTACCTTGCCAGCCATCTTGACGTGATGCAGTTTAGGCATGAGCTGGCAGTCAGCATAGGTGAGCTCATCAGACAGCAGGAAGCGGCAGCCGCGGGAGCCCAGGAACGAGTCAATTCTACGCAACACGTGCAACAGCGGAGTCGAGTTCTCAGTCTTGAGCATCAGGTTGAGATTCTTGTACAGATCATAGAAAGCTTTCTCCGCTTCGCCTTCGTCGGCTGATTCTTTGGGCAGAGCCAGACAGGGACATTTCCAGATGTCCATGAGCTGCTCGATTTCGTCGTTGGTGTCGAAGACGGTGTTGGACAGGTCGCTGCCGCGCGGGTCGGCGCCTTTGATCACCCGGGCAACAGGGAGGTGACGGCCAACCTCCAGAGCTTGATAGGCCTCAGGCGGCATGTCCGGGTTCACAGTGGTGACAAACAGATTGAGGTATTTCTTCTCGGCTAAGATGTAGAACACCATGAACCATTGCTGGCTGATTGGGCAAGGGCCTTTGTCCTCCTTGCAGATATGGGAAGCCTATGGTAGAGGTAAAGACAGGTAATTATCCTAGTGTAGGTTAAGTTAATACACATTCATATTGGAGCAAATTAGTATTTTCTACTACAGACAGTATTTGGTGCTCTTTAGAATTGCTTGCATATCTATGCAAAAATAATAAAGTGCCTGCACAATGTGCATTCATATGTTATATATGCACACAAAGTATCAATACGAGTATATACTTTTTTTGCTAAAGTTCTATTTCTAATGTCACTTTATTGTCCTTTAGCTCACGCTGCTTGCACTTAATATTCTAGCTTTGCTCAATCTAGAATAGTTTTTTTGCAAAACTAAAGGACTTCTTTATAGGTATTGAATATACCAAAATATGCCATACACATTAAATGTGTATTCCAAAAGCCCAAAATCACTTTTTGTATACCAATGGCAACGTGTATACTAAACTTCTTGAATGCACCCAAGAAGTTTCTGGCATTTATGCCTTTTACCTGACTATGACTTTGCCAAAAAGTCATGTATCCTATTAAAAATATTCAGATAGCAAAGTTAAAGCTTTTATTGAAGAAATTGCAGTTAACCTAATGATGGTTCTAAAAAATCATTCAAACTATCAAAAGTCTAAAATATACTAACTAAGTAATGTTACTTAGTAACATTGTTACTCAGAGCAATGTTACTCTTGCTCTGATGATCTAAATAACATCATTTTGGACAAATAGTACCAACTCTTTTTTTCATACTAAATTTAATATCTTTAAAATCAGACAATGGAAACAAAAGTTAAAAACTCAAATATAACAAGAATTCAACCATATACTTATAGTAAGTTAATTAACAAGCAAGCAAAAAATTGAAGTAAAAGCTGACAAATGGGTAACTGGCTGCAGTAAATATATAGAATGACTGTGGTAAAGATTGCTCTAGACCAATGAGCCAATGAAAGTTGCATATGAATTATGATTACAGTGTGTTTTATCCTCCAAAGGGTGAAAATCTCACTTGCTTGGGCAATATTTGAATGCACATCTATGATTTTTGGCATTACAAAAAGAAGGAGCAAAAATCAATGAAGCTAAAGCACAGTGGTGGCAAATATTCTATTGCTTTAAAAGTTTATATGTTTTTTTAACTTTTTCTATAGATGTCTCTTTGTCAAAGTAGCCTAACAAAGAAGTCTAAATGCATTTAATCAAATGTACTTTTGCTCCTTTTTGCTAGCTTGTTGACTTACTGTAAGTCCATGGTTGAGCTAATGCATGCCCAACCTAAAATTTCACCCATCCAATGCAACTTAGTTTTGTTCAGATTTGCAACTTAGTTTCTCCTAATTGCAAAGTTTCTCTTGATTTTGACTTAATTTCCACTTTGTATATGGCTTTTCTTGCCTTTTTTCTCTTTTTTTCTCTCCCCCCTTTTCCTTCTTCCTCTTTTCCTCTTTTCTTTGTTTTTTCTTCCTCCAATTTTTCATTTTTTGTCTTTTTGATTTTGCAACTTACCTTGGCTGGTGGCTATAGGACCCATCTGGTTCTGATAGGTTGGAGGGTATTGGGCAAGTAAGGTTAAGTTCTTACTATATTTGCATTTATAACTTTTGTTTCCATAGTCTAATTTTAAAGAGTTTAAAGTTAATATAAAGAGAATTTCCACTTTTAATTTGTGTAAAATGAGGTTATTCGGATTATTAGAACCTATAGTCAGGAAGGTAGCCTTTTTCATAGAAAATTCTGGTGCAAAAAGAGGTTGGATATGCGCTGTGCTGATACATTCTAGCCCAACAATAGGCAAGGAAGAAAGATCTGGCACAGTATAGCATGAGACAAAAAATCAGCATATAATTTGGTGCAAAACAAAGACTTCATACTAGACAATATCTTTTTAAGACAAAATTAGCATGTTATTTCTTTTTATTAGCACTTTTTTGCTATTGTATCAACAGCTTTTTTAATTAACATATATTAATATTGCTTTTTCTATGAAACAAATTCAAATACAAGCTTTATTGATATTTTTCAAATAGAAAATTATTTATTTTTGTATTTTTCAAAAAGTTGCAATATATGGTATAATGCAAGTGAACTTTTTTTTAGGAATAGGCCTAGTTTTGGGACATTGCACAAGCAATTTTTTTGATAAGATTTATTTTAATGCATAAGGCAATCAATTTTTTATAGGATTTGTTATGGCATAGGCATGCCATGATCTTGACTATGGATTAGAACAAAAGATATAATGAAAAGTAACACTTTTTTATGATAGCCTTTGCATTTATAGCTTAATTAAATTTTGTATCTAGGACTAGAACTGAGATGTTTTGCTAGATAGATATATACCTATAGTCTAAAAATTTAAGGTTATCTTCAAGTTTCGTTCGTTTAATTCCAACACCCACCCCCCACCACCCTTGAATAGAGGGCGAAAATAATTCCGGAAATAATTAAACGAACGAAACTTGAAGATTGCCAAATTTAAGTTTATTTATTATAATCTATTTTTATTTTTAAAAATAAATAAGAAGCAGTAATAGAAAAACAGTTATTAATTGAAAAGTCAAAGGCCTAACTAATCATGTCAATCATATACTTACCAACAAACATTTTTTGTGAATTAAAATGAATTGAAAAGTCATAATCTTAGACATAAAAATAAAAGGCTAAAATTCTAATATAATTGTTTATTTCAAACCAAATAAAAAAATAAAAATATAGACATGTAGAGAAAAATATAGACAAAAAAGTATATTTTTTAAATTATAGGCCTAGCCTATCTCATCTCATGTCTTGATAATGTCAATAAATAGGGGCCTATAGATGAAAAGAAATATAGGAGTTTTTGCAGTTGGCTTCAAAATTGTAGGCTTACCTTGATAAATAGCTCAACAACAGGCTTTCCATCCTCAACATCACCCTCGAATCCATTCATGTCTGACATTCTTCAAATCAGGCTGTCTGACGACTGACTGATATAAAGATTCCAATTCTAAATATAAAAATCGCAACAAAAAATTAACTCAGTCAAACTGTGGTCACGGCAAACACCGTGTCACCTAACAGTATAAAGACAAAGTAAATAAAATTATTTTCACACTTCAGATCAGACTTCACTTCTAATCGCTGTTTCAATGACACGATTGAAAGACAGGCCTTCGAATTGCTAAAAATTTGTTTACTAAAACACCGATCAAAGAAAAGGAACGAACCGATACGGTGTCTTGTAAGTTTGAGCTAAAGCACAGAAAATTTCACTTTTAATTTACATGAACACCACGCTTGACTTGACTACGTTAAAAAAGAAACTTCCAACCGACCAAAATTATTTAGAAGGGTGATTCTCATCGAGAGGTTTTGGAGGTTTTGAGGTTTTTCAGAGGTTTCATTTCGAACAAATATTTTTGCACAAAAATTTTAATACTGTACAAAAATTGAAATCTTACTGAAATTTACTAATGAATACAAATTTTATTTAGAATATAGCTCGGAGGTTTTGGATTCTTTTTAATTTTTCTTCTGATAGGCACGCGCGGAAATTATTTAACTTAGGCAACTATTTTATGCTTAAAGAAAGTGGTTTTTTAAAAACACTGCACGCAACACAACACACTGGTAATGTCATCGTTGCCATTGGCATTTACATTCAAGGTGCAAAAACAAAATAAAAAATATTCGACTTAAAGGCTCTGCTTGAAATATACTGAAAACATATAGACAGCTGTTTCATCCATTTCCTGTTTTTACTTTTGAGTGCTGCATACCATTTTGCATTCGAACTATGTAATGACATTGACGACCTGCATGCATACTGCCTCAGAGAAGTAAATAGAAGAATTATTCTTGTCTCAATGTTTTTTATAAATATATGATGGCCTAGAATTACAAGTATGCATTTTTATTACTTAAAGCAGAGCATTTAACTTTTAATCATAAAATTTATTTTAATTACTAAAAGCTATTAGCTTTTCTCTCAAAAAATAACGCTAGTTGCACAACTGCTACTGCTGACAAAAGCTCTCTAACACCTTAGATTTAGTTCTTATACAAACAAAATGCTTGCAGTAAGACTTTGTACATGTATTGCACCACCTTTGTTTGATGCTAAAAATATATGTTGAGCAATAAGCTAGATAGCCGATACCAATATTTTTACTAGAGTTAAAACTAAAAAGTCATTGGACACATTTTTGACATTGTTTATTTAAAAATATCATAATTTCTTCAATATAAATGTATTATTGGCATCTTTAAAGATTGCAAGAACAAATGTATAGGAAAATCAATATGTTTATTGACTTTTGAAATTGATTGTTTATGAAAAGTTATAGATAAAAGTAATCATAATCAATGCCTTTTATTTCAACATACTTTGTTTCAGCTGCCAATACCATGCCTGAACTACCGCTTGCCTGGTCTCCTGCCTGCATTCTGAGCCTGTACAGGCCAACAATGCTTCATGTTTGTCTAATCTAATAACAGGCATTATGGCATTCCATGTCCTATACCCACTTATGTTGCGTCTCAGTGCAACCTAGCTCGCCACCCTTAGAGCTTTGGCAGGCTGGTTGCTTTTGTGGTGGCAATTGGTTTGGTTGTCAGCATACAGAAGATGGCTGTGCTCTAGCTACTAACCAGATGACATCAACCGACAGCCTAGGGGCTAATCTACTGCGCACTGCCTTCGAGATGAGTGACTGAAGTTCTTCAACTGCTTGCTGGCTGACGCGCTACAGCCTTCGTTTTTGCGGGCATCGTCTTTAATATGCGCATTAACTCCTAAAGTTAAGAACTTCACTTTAATCTGAGTAAATAACAAGAAAAGACTTTTATTCTCTCATGTAAAGATCTGAAATGTGAACTTTTAAACTGTTTTGATTTGACTCTCAAAGAATATTTATAATATAGCGTATTTAGGTAATGTAACAGCAATGTATAGATAAATATACATACTGATAGAGAAAATACAAAACGTTCCTTCTTTGTTTTTGAAATGCATTCTTGCAATGTTCGATGTTTTAAAAATGTAAGGCCTAAAAAAATAAGGCAAGACCAATTGGCAACTACCGTGAAGCTCGTTTGCTTGTATCAAGTTGGCGTACGCTGGCTGACATTAGTTATCTATCAGACTTGGAGTCTCGCCGCACTAAACCCTTGAAATAACGTTAGCCAGCCTTTTGAGATGCAGCATAGCATTCCAGGTTCAATGACATGTCTATGAAGATGCATCCTACATCGTCAAGACCACCGAGGTGATCGAGACCTCAATATTGTAGGGTGAGGAACATGGGCGATGCTTCTCCAGTGCGCGGTTTCCGCTACGGCCAGCAAAGTGCAATTGGGCAGTCGCATTATGTCAGTTGTAGTAAGTTCCATTTGGATCAGCACTCGGCTGCTGCTGCTGCTGGACAAAAATGCTTGGTGTGAGTTCCCTTGACACAATTCCCGCAGGGCAATCAGGTGGGCTGCAAATTCCTCTCCAAGATTGGCACCAGCATGCCTGACATTGGTTTTCATGGCCTCCAATTGAGACTAATCGAACCAGTTGATGCTGGAAGCCCAAAAATGCGACAATGGGACTCGAGTGCTGCAATGATGAGCAACAACGCTGAAGTCGAGCTGCACCACAATGTCCTGTAATGGGTAATAGTGAAATGAGGAATTTTATCTGTCTAATCATTGGAATGAATTTCCCTGAAAGGTCATGCCATAACTTTTGCTGAAAATCGCGCCATTAGGAATTTAGGGACACTAGCCATGTAACATGTATGAATGTCATCTCTTGCCCCAACCATTGGCCTTTGCTTTCAGCTACCCTTGATCCTCATAACATGTATATTGGAAAGACAGCATTTAGAAAATTTACTCACTTGTTGCAGTCAAATGTAGTGAAGACCTTGGGGTGTCAAGAAAGACACTTGGTGGATTAATTTAATCGACTTCTAGAAGCATATCATCTTGTGCAAAGGTATTTTAGTAGGTCATTGCTTTGCACGAATTCCCATAGTTTGATGGGCTCTGGAAAGATGGCATGATTGATAAAGGAATACAATGTTAGTCTTACATTTTAGTATATGGATGTCGTGTAAGTACTTAACATCATAAGAAAATCTAAAGATTTATAACCTTCTCCCCAACATGGTTGGCACCATGCATTTCATTGGCATGACAACTACTGTGGATGATAACAGAGTATATTGGTTTAATATTAAAACAATTCACTTATAAAGTAAATTAAAAACTGAATAAAAATGTGATAACTAGGCATACATAAGTACAAGCTACTATTTACTTTGAATATTTGCATAAAAAGACAAAAACTAAAGCAAGTTACTAATGTATAAGAGTAATAGAAATTGTACTCACCCATATCAACTTAAATTATAACTGAATATAAATAGCTATTAATAAATTATAATTAAAATTAAAAAGTAAAAATTTCAGTTCATTAGAGCTTTCAAATTTATACGTAGAGGTAGAGCAATCAAATAAAAAATTGCCATTTTTAAAGCCTGGTGAAGAGAATTATTCACTAGGATTAGAGACTTAGTCTTAGGTAATAAATATTTTTATCCTGTGCATAGTGTGTTAGGATTTAGGATGATGATGTAAAAATAGTAAAATAATATAAAATAAAAATAATTTTTTAGTAAATTGGATATAAAATAAAAAAAGAATATCAAATAAGTGAAATAAAAATAATATATTTTACATTAAATATGCCTAGTAAAATACTTAGGGCCTTTAGTTAGTTAGACTAACAATCTATATTAAATAGCGACTGATACTGATTTGATGAAAAAAATACTGACTTGGTCTTGTTAGTGTTAGTCATAATTTAAGTCTGGCTTAAAAATTGATAGCTTTCTTAAGACCAAGTAAAAAACAATATGAAATTCGCATTGGTAAATAGTGTCTGTATTTAATTACATGGACAGGTCTAGTAGAAATTAGGATAGTTACGAATATGCATTGAAAGGGAACAACACACACTTGTGACGATTCGCAACTTTGCGCTTATGAAATGAAATGTGTCATGGAAGTCCCTACCACTTCGCACAAAAACAGTTAAATAATTTTTGCGCGTGCCTATCAGAAGCAAAATTAAAAAGAATCCAAAACCTCCGAGCTATATTCTAAAGAAAATTTGTATTCATTAGTAAATTACAGTAAGATTTTAATTTTTGTACAGTATTAAAATTTTTGTGCAAAAATATTTGTTCGAAATGAAACCTCTGAAAAACCTCAAAACCTCCGAAACCTCTCGATGAGAATCACCCTTATTTAGAATTCAATTTTTGTTTATGAAAGGAGGTAAAACGAAGTACTTAAAAATTTGAACACATAGTCCGTTTCTAGCTCATTAATCAAAAGTTTTAGACCTAAAAACTTAGAAAAGGTCTTTTTGCCTATTTTTATATTTTTATCAGCCTATTTAATTTTCGTAAAAATACAATTTAAATTACATTAAACAGTATTTTTTATTAAATTTAAGATTTCACTACTTATACTCACTACTGAATGATGCTCTTAGGCCTATTTCTGGAAGAAGTAATGAGTAATTCCATAAAATTACTAGAGATCAAGAGCGGGAAACCCTCTGTTTATTAGAAAAAATCGAAACTGATTTTGCATGAAAAATACACTAGGGATTTTCTCACTTTTCTTCACCAGTTATATACAGCCATAGTTTTGAGCGATGCGAAAGCTGCTCTTTTAGTATAGCAGCTGTCTTTTCGCTTTATACCCGTACATGTACAATGTACATGTATATCCCTGCTTTCTTCTCAGCCTAATTCGCGAGGTCTTCTTTACAGAAAGAAGTTCGAAATTTCTCATCAGTAATTCGTATACTTATACCGCTATTTTATATTTTATTTAGCTTTACCACAAATTATAAATTACTCACCCTCAACAGCCTCTTTCCCTTCAGCAACAGCATTCGCCATAATTTAGAGATGCCAATTTAGCTCTGCACTAGCTAGTAGCTCAATGCAGAACTGGATTTGCCGCACGCTATGCAGTTGGTTACAAGGACTTCTAGACTAACAGGACGTAAAACTCAAAGATCGTGCAATTTTTTGGAGGCCACGATTTCCTGGAAAAAATACACTGCGAAGATAGGAAAAAATCAGTTTTTCGTCACAAAATCTGTGATTGCATTTGATCTGGGGCAGTGAAGACTACCATTCTTTTAATTTAACATGCACAATATGTTACTCTATTATATTTTCATATAGCTGTGTAGTGAAGTTTTCATTTTCATATTGTTTTCACTTTATTTCATAAGCCCAAAGTTGCAAACTCACAAGTGGCATTAGCCAAATATCAAATTCAAGAAAAGAAAAGCTATTCAAATTTGTAATATAATAATATTTTTAGCCTTTAAAATAAAAGTTATAAAAGGACTAATCAATGTTTCTTCTTATAGATACCTAGTAAAAATGGTTAGGGCCTATTTTTGTGATTAAGTCTATTCTTCTTAAATCTTAGTCCTAAATATAGGCTTGGCTTAAAAACTGATAATACAGCTTTCTCAAGCCTAGGTAACCAACCATATGAAACTATTTATTGGTAATCTATATATAATAAAAAAATCTAAATATACTAATCTCTAAGTCATTGTCTAAATTTAATTACTTATTAGGCTAGATAGTGTAGTGATAGGTCTAGTTCTAGTAGGCCTAGGAATTAGTATAGTTACTAAACCTACAATAATAGCTTAAGACTAAGAGTACCTACATGCAATGTTTTTATACTTTATTTTAAAAAGAACAACACAAAAAGTTTGGCTAATGCCACTTGTGAGTTTGCAACTTTGGGCTTATGAAATAAAGTGAAAACAATATGAAAATGAAAACTTCACTACACAGCTATATGAAAATATAATAGAGTAACATATTGTGCATGTTAAATTAAAAGAATGGTAGTCTTCACTGCCCCAGATCAAATACAATCACAGATTTTGTGACGAAAAACTGATTTTTTCCTATCTTCGCAGTGTATTTTTTCCAGGAAATCGTGGCCTCCAAAAACTTGCACGATCTTTGAGTTTTACGTCCTGTTAGTCTAGAAGTCCTTGGTTGGTTAGTTAGTTAATTAGTTAGTTAGTTAGTCAGTTAGTTAGTTAGTTAGTTAATTAGTTAGTTAGTTAGTCAGTTAGTTAGTTAGTTAGTTAGTTAGTTAGTTAGTTAGTTAGTTAGTTAGTTAGTTAGTTAGTTAGTTAGTTAGTTAGTTAGGTAGTTAGTTAGTTAGTTAGTTAGTTAGTTAGTTAGTTAGTTAGTTAGTTAGTTAGTTAGTTAGTTAGTTAGTTAGTTAGGTAGTTAGTTAGTTAGTTAGTTAGTTAGTTAGTTATTTAGTTAGTTAGTTAGTTAGTTAGCTAGTTAGTTAGTTAGTTAGTTAGTTAGTTAGTTGGTTAGTTAGTTAGTTAGTTAGTTAGTTAGTTAGTTAGTTAGTTAGGTAGTTAGTTAGTTAGTTAGCTAGTTAGTTAGTTAGTTAGTTAGTTATTTAGTTAGTTAGTTAGTTAGTTAGTTAGTTAGTTAGTTAGTTAGTTAGTTAGTTAGTTAGTTATTTAGTTAGTTAGTTAGTTAGTTAGTTAGTTAGTTAGTTAGTTAGTTAGTTAGTTAGTTAGTTAGTTAGTTAGTTAGTTAGTTAGTTAGTTAGTTAGTTTGTTTGTTTGTTTATTTGTCTGTTTGTTTGTTTGTTTGTTTGTTTGTTTGTTTTTTAGGTAGTTTTTCTGTTTCTGTTAGGTAGTTTGTTTGTTTAGTTTGAGTCAGTTTAAAAAGGCCAGCAAAACTCACCTGTTCACAAAAAGGTGGGCCATTGAGAAAGAAAAGCACAATGATCAGCTAGAAGACGGTAATGCAGCCGATGCAGAGAGCGGGCTCCCCGTCAGAGTCACCTGCGTTGATTGTTTGCAAATATTCGCTACTTCGTCATTGCCGAGGACACTACTGAGCTGTTGGAGAGATTGGACCGGAGATGTTAAATGCAATTCGATCAATTGATCGGTTTCGGCCTTTTGGCCCCCTTTTTGGGGAAGCCTTCGGGCCTCAGGTCTCAGAAATAAATCAATTAGAGTCCTGGCACCCCACTCCTGTCAGATGGTCAGCCCCATGGTAGCTTGATCTTGTGGCGAGCAGTCTAGCTCCTATAGCTAAGAGAGGGACAGCGAGAGATAAGCAGGGAGAATTTTAAAGGTAGAGATTAGCTAATCCGCAGATTAACTAACCCGGCCGCTGCCACCAGCCCGTGCGTCCTGGCTCACCAAACCGGGACTCTCGAAATCGGCTTCCGACTAGAGGGGGCTTTGCACTTACCTGCCAACTAGTGTCTTTTTGCTGTCTATCTCGAAGTCATAGCCGATGATAAGGGACACTGCTGGGACTAGATCGCATTGGCCATGCAGGTACAGAGGGGACTTGTGCAGGGGATTCTTGCAGTGGCGAGACTATGGGGTAGCTACATGTACTATTACATTGCTAAATACGAGAAATGTACTTTTGGCCTTCAACGCGCCAACCAGCCTCTCCTAGCGCTGATGATAGACTAACTCGAACATCGGAGACCGCATGATTCATTACTTGAGCCGCTTGGCGAATCTAGAGTGCACAGAGTACATCTCTGGCGCCGATTTTGCACTATTGGCAATTTTGCTCATTGATTTGATAGATTGATCGACTGAGAACCGCCTTGCCATTGGTCCACTGTGACCGGCGCCTACTAGCTTAGCTAGTCATCTGAGCCATCGGCGAACAAAGAAATAAAACCGATAAAAATAACTGTCAGATTTAACCTTCTCACTGATTCACTTCGCACCTCAGATTGAATTGAAGTTTCAGACTACTAACAGTATTATTAAGTGATTTCTGCCTCGATAACAGCACCGTTGAATAAAATGAGCAAAAGTGTGCGCCTAATCCAGCTACTGAAATAGGGGACAGATAGGGGATCACCCAATCAAGCAAGTCTAGGTAGCCTCTCACCCAACCAATCAGAAACTCAACAGCCGGAGACCAGGAAATCCGCAGTGACCGAATCGGCTTAGTGCTTCGCAGCTGTAGGCCCGGGATGATGCTGATGTCACAATCTTCGCAGATAGCTAGCGGGTGATGCTCTCAACTTTGATGTTCGCTGCTGACGACCGTGGAAATTCGTCCTTGATGGTGATGGGGGGGGGAGTCGCGATCCGGGGATCAAGAGACGACGGTACTCGGGCTCCGTTAGGCCAAAGTCCTAGGAGGTGGAGCCGAGTTCGATCCCGTTGAGGTCCGAGCGGGCCAAAAACGCCGGTTTAAATAGCCGCCAACTGGACCGTTATAATGGAAACACCTCGATTCTGATTGGCTGAGCCGATTTGTTATAACGCACGTCGAATTTTCTGATTGGCTGAGCTTGTTGCCACCCAAACTCACGTGACAAAGAGATCCTATCAGTTCCCCCGGGGCCATAAAAATACCACAGGTGCGGTCATAAATCACTCAAAATCGCTACATAATGATTTATGACCTTTCGCGTAGGAATGACAAAAAATAATGAAAAAGTATACATTAGAAAGATCTTATTAAGTAGAAAGTGAAGATAATGAAGAGAAATCGCTAATCGCTAATCCCAACGTACTTTTAGGGGTAAAATGCATAGCTGTCAAAGCTGTCACACGCTTGAGTCAACCCGAACAATAGGCCCTGACCTCATAAATCTTGATGGCCTGTCAAAATGATGAGAAAAAAGCTACCGCCCGCATCCTCTCAGACCATCTGGCGCCAGCCTCAGCACTGAGTGAGGCGCAGGTGGCTGTCAGACCAGCTTCAAAAGCGATGATCTATGACCCAAAAGCCGCGCCTATGTTATTATAACTACTAGTATGGCAAAATCATATAATTAGTATGGATTCTAGGAAAATTGCATAAAGAGAAGAAAAAATGCCCATAGCCTGTTGCTAGTAGCTTAGCAAGTTTAGAGCCCATGTGCTAGCGTAGAATTTGGGAAAAAGTGCGTCCTTATCACAATGTCATCCAAAAGCGATTGGCTCAGTACTCGAGTCACCTCATTGCAGGCAGCTCGATCAAAGATTCATCGCATGGATCTAAAAGATACGTACATATAGATGTCGCTAAGTTTTGCAGTAATTCAATATTAACAATATTGCAATATGGTCAATACCTTCCGGGTAGTCCAATGTAAAGTTGTCGAATTATCTATGCAATTGTTTAAACGATAAAACTTCGCACTACTACTGCACTGTCGTGGTTAGTAGTATAATAGGGTCAAGAACTTAAAATTATTATTATAAAAACTCCACACATCCACACTAGATGAGGTTAGAGGGGTGAACTAGGGTCAAGCCTGCTGCATGGGACCTCCATTGTGCATAAATGATGGGCTAGATCGGGGCTAAAGCTTGTGAGGTGAGCATCTCACAATGGCCACCTCTTCACTTTGCTAAATTTAGCCACTAAATTGAGGGCTCTGTTGATGTTTTTTGTTTTCGGTTTTTTTGCTCAATGCACTTGCCAAAAATGTCTAGTAGACATGGGGCTATCAATAAACCGATTCAACAGGTCTGGGTAAACAACTAAATGTAATAAATTTTTGCGATATGCAGACAAAGGAATGGAGAGCTGACTTTCAGACACGACAGGTAAAAATAGATTGGGTGTACTAGAGGGAGGGGTCACCAGCTACAGAGGGGGGGTCACCAGCTACAGAGGGTTGACAGCTACAGAGGGGGTGACAGCTACAGAGGGGGTGACAGCTACAGAGGAGTGACAGCTACAGAGGGGATGACAGCTACAGAGGGGTGACAGCTACAGAGGAGTGACAGCTACAGAGGGGTGACAGCTACAGAGGAGTGACAGCTACAGAGGGGGTGACAGCTACAGAGGGGGTGACAGCTACAGAGGGGATGACAGCTACAGAGGGGGTGACAGCTACAGAGGGGATGACAGCTACAGAGGGGGTGACAGCTACAGAGGGGTGACAGCTACAGAGGAGTGACAGCTACAGAGGGGATGACAGCTAAAGAGGGGATGACAGCTACAGAGGGGGTGACAGCTACAGAGGGGTGACAGCTACAGAGGAGTGACAGCTACAGAGGAGTGACAGCTACAGAGGGGTGACAGCTACAGTGGGGATGACGGCTACAGAGGGGATGACAGCTACAGAGGGGGTGACAGCTACAGAGGGGTGACAGCTACAGAGGAGTGACAGCTACAGAGGAGTGACAGCTACAGAGGGGTGATAGCTACAGAGGGGTGACAGCTACAGAGGGGTGACAGCTACAGAGGGGTGACAGCTACAGAGGAGTGACAGCTACAGAGGGGGTGACAGCTACAGAGGGGGTGACAGCTACAGAGGAGTGACAGCTACAGAGGAGTGACAGCTACAGAGGGGTGATAGCTACAGAGGGGTGACAGCTACAGAGGGGTGACAGCTACAGAGGGGTGACAGCTACAGAGGAGTGACAGCTACAGAGGGGGTGACAGCTACAGAGGGGGTGACAGCTACAGAGGGGATGACAGCTACAGAGGGGGTGACAGCTACAGAGGGGATGACAGCTACAGAGGGGGTGACAGCTACAGAGGGGATGACAGCTACAGAGGGGATGACAGCTACAGAGGGGGTGACAGCTACAGAGGGGATGACAGCTACAGAGGGGGTGACAGCTACAGAGGGGATGACAGCTACAGAGGGGATGACAGCTACAGAGGGGGTGACAGCTACAGAGGGGATGACAGCTACAGAGGGGGTGACAGCTACAGAGGGGATGACAGCTACAGAGGGGATGACAGCTACAGAGGGGGTGACAGCTACAGAGGGGGTGACAGCTACAGAGGGGATGACAGCTACAGAGGGGGTGACAGCTACAGAGGGGGTGACAGCTACAGAGGGGGTGACAGCTACAGAGGATGACAGCTACAGAGGGGGTGACAGCTACAGAGGGGGTGACAGCTACAGAGGGGGTGACAGCTACAGAGGGGGTGACAGCTACAGAGGGGTGACAGCTACAGAGGGGTGACAGCTACAGAGGGATGACAGCTACAGAGGGGTGACAGCTACAGAGGGGTGACAGCTACAGAGGGGGTGACAGCTACAGAGGGGTGACAGCTACAGAGGGGTGACAGCTACAGAGGGATGACAGCTACAGAGGGGGTCACCAGCTACAGAGGGGGGTCACCAGCTACAGAGAGGGGGTCACCAGCTACAGAGGGGGGTAACCAGCTACACAGAGGGGGTCACCAGCTACAGAGGGGGGTCACCAGCTACAGAGGGGGGTCACCAGCTACAGAGGGGGGGTCACCAGCTACAGAGAGGGGGTCACCAGCTACAGAGGGGTGACAGCTACAGAGGGGTGACAGCTACAGAGGGGTGACAGCTACAGAGGGGTGACAGCTACAGAGGGATGACAGCTACAGAGGGGGTCACCAGCTACAGAGAGGGGGTCACCAGCTACAGAGAGGGGGTCACCAGCTACAGAGGGGGGGTCACCAGCTACAGAGAGGGGGTCACCAGCTACAGAGGGGGGTCACCAGCTACAGAGGGGGGTCACCAGCTACAGAGAGGGGGTCACCAGCTACAGAGGGGGGGTCACCAGCTACAGAGCGGGGGTCACCAGCTACAGAGAGGGGGTCACCAGCTATAGAGGGGGGAGGCGACAGCTACAGAGGGCGACAGCTACAGTGGGGCGACAGCTACAGTGGGGCGACAGCTACAGAGAGGGGGTCACCAGCTACAGAGAGGGCGACAGCTACAGTGGGGGGTCACCAGCTACAGAGAGGGCGACAGCTACAGAGGGGGGTCACCAGCTACAGAGAGGGAAACAGCTACAGTGGGGGGTCACCAGCTACAGAGAGGGCGACAGCTACAGAGAGGGGTCACCAGCTACAGAGAGGGCGACAGCTACAGAGGGGGTCACCAGCTACAAAGAGAGGCGACAGCTACAGAGGGGGTCACCAGCTACAGAGAGAGGCGACAGCTACAGAGGGGGGTCACCAGCTACAGAGAGAGGCGACAGCTACAGAGGGGATGCCGGTGTACCATGAAGGGAGAGGTTAAAGAGGCTCCAGCTTCGGATGGGGTGCTTGCTACAGAGGTCTCCAAAGTAAATAATCGCCAAGGAATATTTTCTTATTGTTGCATGTTTTCGATAAGATTTTTTTCTCAACTTTTACACCCCTCAAAAGCAGTTTCATGGTGCGCTTTGAGCCATGCTCGACAGATTGGCTTTGAGCCATGCAATAAAACCGAGCTGCAAAGATTCGATTGCTGTGATAAGGAAAGTTTTACGAGTACAGTAAAACACAACGCTCATTTATAGACATTACTTATGCTATGCCAGTGTACTTTTTAAGGAGTAGAATAGCTAGATCGGGCGATTGCTATTGCGCACAGTTAAGAGGCGCAAAAAGTTGGGTCTTAATGATTTTCATTAATGTTTTGCTGTAAAGGTAAAAAGAAAGTCGAGGTGAACCTCTGTCTACGTCAGGAAGACAGACGGAGCGCAGGAAAATAAATTAGCTGAGTAAACAATAAACAGCGATGACAAAAAATCTACATTCTCAGAAATCTCAGAAACGTGCTTCTAGGGAAGGAAAACAGAGTGAGACAGACTGCCTCAGCCTTTGCCTTTGCCTGCCTCAGCGTAACAAGGCCATTGCAAGATGGCGACTCAACACTTAAAGCTGCTCAGAAAGAAATAGAACGACCCGTGCGTCAACAATGAAAATACAACTATATGCTGCATTCGGCTGCTCTGCTTGTAAGATTCCACTCATATTCTACTCAACTCAGCTTGAGTCTTTCCTAAGCTAAATATCTTCAGTTTATTCAGCCCCAACTGTGAGCACAGCACCCGCCCGCAGCCCTAAACATGCCATTCAGATTGGCCTGTGTGTGTCTAAGCTAAGCCCGTGAACTCAGTGTACTTTTATGTTATTTACCCAGCGAGAGCGCGGGAGAACTCAGCAGTATATGTTTACGCTTCACATTCTATCCGATCCAGTCCTCCCCCCCCATTGTGGCGCACTTCCTATTGACAGAGTTGCCTCCACCAGCATTGTGGAGGCTTATCCCTGGCTGAGGCCGCTCTCAATGCCATTCCCAGCGATTGCGCAGAATGAGTAGCTTCTGAATGCGATACAGATTCAAAAGACAGTTGCTCCATTGTGCATGTATATAATATTATTATTACTATTATAGCCCGTATATTATTGTTTTTTGAGAAGTGAATTCGCCTAAAAGCGGACCGAAGCACTTGAACAACTATAGCTTGAAGAAAAAGCGACATGATTTCTACTCAAATCACTACCGTACTGTACTTCTCTCCGAGTACAAAGTTAAAGAGATGTCAGAATAAAGAAATGATTCAAATTACAAGTTGCTAGAAAAGTGCCAAAAAGTTGCATACACAGCAAACAGAATATACGAGTAGAAAGCGTATAGAAAAAGCAAATGTTATTCTATCGACACGTGGTGTCCGTCGCAGTCCGCATTACAATTTTACTTCTTATTGTAGGTGTCCATGTTCTTGTAGCCGCCGACGTATCCTTCCGCGGCCTTCTTGTCGGCGACGTACTCGCGACCCTCCTTGCCTTTGCCTTTGCCTGTGTCGGCGTCAAAGCGCTCCTTGTGAGCTCCCGTGTAGCCTTTGACGTCAGTCAGACGAGAGGTCGCGTCGTCTTTGCTAGCAGCCTGAAAGCAGTTTCGTAGCGAATTGGTGAAACTACGTGTACTCAAAATACGCTGATATGTGCAATGAATTGATCTACATGTAACAGAATGATTCTTTACAGTTGCTCCGTGGGCAGACGGCTTGTTATCAGCGATCAGCTTCTTCACATCCGCCTCGGCTTTAGCGGCGTCGGAGACCTTCTTCTTGGTGGCAGCCTCGGCGCAGAAGTGCGTGATGAAGGCGCAAAAGTTATTGTAGTCGAGGTCGCTGGAATGGGTGAGAAAGTTTTAGTAGAAATGCTATGAAACAAGTTATTGCTTCGGAATGCTAACGGTGGGATCGGGCGATCTTTACCCCTTCAGCTTGGCCTTTCCTTTGTAGGAGGAAATGGAAATGTCCATATCGTTCGAAGTCATCTTAAGAGCTGGGAAGACCTTGCAGTCGGTGAAGATCTTCTTGATTGTCTTGTCGCTGGCCTTGTCTGAGCCTTTCTTTGTGGCATCGCAGAAAGCGAGAAAGCTGGCTTTGCAGTCGGCCATGACTAGTTTTTGTCAACTGATCTGCTTTGGAAATTTGAAACTTATTACACGAGCGTTTTGTGTGCCGGTGGGGCTCCAGTGCCATTGTGTGCGCTTTTATCTCCGAGGTTTCTACAGCGGAGTGGGTGAGGGGGCAGCAGTGGGTGCGGCCAAGCCTCAGCCACTCAGCCAATAGCGAGGCTGCTTTTAGTTAGTCCAAAGCTGCATGGACAGTCTGCGCTGCTTTCGGGCTGTGTGAGTGCGCTGTTGCTATGGTCAACAGTACTTGAATGCTTGTTGGCTGCAGGGTTGATTTTCATAAATAAACAACTGGCAACGTTTAGTGGACAGTCCAGTATGCACGGGGCACGAACTAGCGTTGCATAAATACACGTTGTACTACTACTAAAAACAGAATATGTAGGATATTATAGAGAAAATTATAAGTTTGCAACCGACGGCTCAGCCGCAGCTATTGAGCAGCGTACGGCTGCGTACGGCTGTTCAGTCCAAGGACTTGAGAAGTCGCCACACACATACATCCCAGTGTTATGGCAACTATATATATTATGTTATTTCATGTATTTATCCCCTATTCAAATCTTTCTAATTGCTCCTATTAAGGGTTCCTGTCTCAGTCCGGGCGTTACTCCGGTCAAAAGGTCACAGCTTACTCTCTTCCAAATATTCTGCCTAAGGTGAGTTCTTGGGTTATTCTCAAGAATAGTAAAATAACGCAACTTAGCCACTTACGAGTGTAAGATCTGTCGCTTTTCATCGATTGAGTGGAATTTTAACTGGAAATATTAAAAGAACACGTAGAAAGGGCCTGTCAACTTAAGCTCATAAAGTGGAGCCCGAGTAACCTATGTACCAGATACACAAATGATTCGTCATTCTGCTCACAGTGACACCAGGGGGGTGGGGACTCGTCACGCAACTATTGTATAATCATAGCAAAATATAGCAAACATGATATAGACAATATGAGCCATGAGAAAATGCTTTTAAGTTTAGGAACAAGGATAAAGGCTAGGGCACCTGGACGTGTCACCTGGACGTGTCACCTGGACGTGTCATCTGGACGTGTCATCTGGACGTGTCACCTGACCGAGTCTGGACGGCAACGAGAGGACCCAATGTGAGCCTGGAGCGAGGGGACCAAAGTTATAAGAACTAAGACCCCAACGTTGCGGACGCTAGCCTTTGTCTAAGACACCCAACGTAGCTCGGCTCGCACCATCAGCAGCAGCAGCATCAACGATCTCAGCAGTAACGCACATCAAAAATCAGCTGATCAGCCCAGGACAGCAAGACCAGTTCAGCAGGAGCTCATTGTGCTTCCCACGCTTAATTGTCTGCAAAAGTGAAAGTTGAGAAATTTCAGCCGTCTGAAATTGGCTTGCACTCAGAACGTCGTGTTCCCACGAAAACTGCTGAAATCAGCGCCAAAGATCTGCCACAGCGATACAGCTGCAACACTGGTGGATGCACGACGGCCGGGTCCGATCGAGCCGTGTTCCAATGAAACTGTCATGCAGGCGTCCAAACTTTCTCATCAAATCCTATGTCTAGGAAGGCTAGTAATTCCCAGACTTTCTAGCCATTCGAAATCTTTTGCTACGATTGCAATTGGTTACAAATAATGTTGAATGAGGCAGTTTTATTATAAATACGAGCGCGGATAAGCGCGCAAAAGAATAAATTTTCATCTTGCGGCCTAACAACTTGCGGCCTAACAGCTTGTGGCCTAACAGCTTGCGGCCTAACAGCTAGTGGCCTAACAACTTGCGGCCTAACAGCTTGTGGCCTAACAGCTTGCGGCCTAACAGCTAGTGGCCTAACAGCTTGCGGCCTAACAGCTTGTGGCCTAACAGCTTGCGGCCTAACAGCTAGTGGCCTAACAACTTGCGGCCTAACAGCTTGTGGCCTAACAGCTTGCGGCCTAACAGCTAGTGGCCTAAAAACTTGCGGCCTAACAGCTAGTGGCCTAACAGCTTGCGGCCTAACAGCTAGTGGCCTAACAGCTTGCGGCCTAACAGCTAGTGGCCTAACAGCTTGCGGCCTAACAGCTAGTGGCCTAACAGCTTGCGGCCTAACAGCTAGTGGCCTAAAAACTTGCGGCCTAACAACTTGCAGCTTGGCAACTTGCGATCGAAACTTGCAGTTGAACAGAAGAGCCATTGAAATTACTCGTATAAGACTTCTTCTGCACATATTGAAATTAAAAAGGGCAAACTACAAACTAGATGCCCATATACAACATTCAACAATGCCTTAATTACCTTATGATATTAAGTTCACATTAGTCCCTAATTGTCCATTTGCTTGTTCTCTCCTATCCCAGGTCCAATTTTGTAACTTTTTTGCCAAATTTAACTTTCTGGTGTCAATGTGAGCAGAATGACGTGTCATTTGTGTACATAGGTGACTCGGGCTCCACTTTGTGAGCTTAAGTTGACAGGCCCTTAAAAACTCCTACTAGATGTAAAACAACTAAGCTTTCATTTGAAGACACTGTGAGACTCTTGCCAATTTATGACCTTATCAGAGTACCAGTGAATTTTTTCTGCAATGTACGTGTCTATCTCTCGCAAATGTCTACGAAAAATGATTTGGTCAAAACACTACTCACCGAACTGTTTTCTCTAAAAACGGCTTTCTCAAATCGACTTAAAGATATAGCAAGTAGATAAACAAACCTTAGAGTCAAGTTCAGAGAGTATTCGTTTGAAATCTGCCTAGAAACGACCTTTGCTCAAGTTCATTAGACTAAAATGAATATATGAGTAGGGAAGGTGAAAAAGTTTCGATACTGTTATCGAGTTAAATTCAATCCGACCAAAAATGCTCAGCACCTTCTCATTTGGGCTTGCCGTGGCTGCCCTAGCCGTCTGCGCCTATGCCTACATCAAGCGAGCTCTCAGTAAGTCGCCTCCGGGCCCTGTCGGCGTTCCCGGCTTCGGCCTGCTGCCTCTGGTCATGTGGCGAACTGCCAACGACAAGCGCTACCGACTTTTCCTGCTGATGCAGGAGATCCAGAAGAAGTTCGGAGACCTTGCCTCATTTCGACTCGGAACCCAAGAGTTTATCTTAGCGTCCGGTTATCCAGCTTTGCGCGAGATGTTCGTAACGCATGCAGATAAGTTCAATGGCCGGTCGAACACCAACTTTCACAGGTTTCTCTTCAAAGAGGCCGGAATTGTAGGCTCCGAGGGCGCTCTGTGGCAGGAGCACAGACGCTTTGCTCTTCGCGTTCTCAAGGACTTCGGGTTCGGTCGAAACGCTTCGGAGGAACACATCCAGGATGAGGCTGGGCAAGTCGTGAACTTTCTGAGGTCGAAGGAAGGTCAGCTGGTCGATCCACGAGACTTCATCAGCAAGGCAGTGGCCAATGTGGTCACTCGATTCATCTTCTCCAACTTCAGTAGCTATGAGGACCCCGAGTTCAACGAGTTTCTAGGAAATCTCGGAAGTCTGACTAACCAAAGCCTTGTGGGCGTGATCACCGCATTCTATCGGTTCATGCCAGTCGAAACGGCGCTCGCTTTGTCTCCAGCAAACAAGAAACAGTTCGACGCTATTACGTGGGTCGAGGACCTCAGCAAACGAAAAGTGGAGGAGATCCGCAGCAAGTACAATGTCGACGACGAGCCCAGCAACTATGTGGAGGCTTATCTGCAAGAGCAGCACAGACGGGGCGTCGACCTGGGAACATTCACTGACCTTCAGCTGGTGAAGACTATCTGGGAACTGTACATCGCAGGCGTGGATACCAGCAGCAACACCCTCGGTTGGAGTCTGATTTACGCGGCGCTGAACCCGGAGCTGCAGGACCGCTGCCACGCTGAGATCATGGCCAAGATCGGCAAGCGACAAGCCAGCCTGAAGGACAAGAAGGAGCTGCACTACTGCCAGGCGTTTCTGGACGAGTGTCAACGCATTTCTACTCTTGTTCCGATGTCTGTCGACCATCGGGCTATTGAGGTATTGTATATACTCTAAGGGGGAATTCTATGTGTACTGTTTATAGAATTCCTTATTGTTATAGTGTAAGAACATTAGCTGAATGTAACACTTAAGAACACTTGCTATATCTTAAAGTGAAATCTTTGATATCCTACTTTGCACAGGACACGGAGTTCAGTGGCTACAACATCTCCTCCGATGCCATGATCTTCGTCAACCTGTACGGCCTTCATCATGACGAGCGATACTTCCCCAACCCGGACAAGTTCGACCCCGACCGCTTCCTCACTCCGGACGGTCAGTACAAGCCGTCGGAGCATCTCAATCCGTTCGGAATCGGCAAGCGCTCGTGTCTCGGAGAGGTTCTGGCTCGCATGGAGGTGTTCTTGTTCTTCGTGACCTTCATGCAGCACTTCCGATTCGAAGCGGACTCGTGGACTGCGGAGCAGCGGGAGCAGATCCTGCTGGGCACTGAGGGCGTCGTCCATGCGACCATCGAGCACCGGCTGAAGGTGGCGAACCGTGAAAATTAACGACTTTAAAATTCAAATTAAAAACACTTTCCTATTTAAACTGCAGAGTCAGTTTGGGCATTGTGTCAGCCTCGCAAGTTGATGGCGAAGAACATTCTCCAACCCAAGGCGCGGTTTCAGTAATGAATGCAGCGTTTAATTTCAGTGGTTAGAGCAAGAATTTCTGTAAATTATCTGCGATTGAAAGTCAAATTATTTGCTTTACTACGAGGGAAATTTCTAATATAGTTTCTTTTCAAAAACCATAAAATGAAGAGACTTGTTAGATTGGAAAGATTTTTTGGACGATTGTTTTTCAGGTATACAATAAAAAATAGCTTCGAATTTCTTATAACAAACCCTGTCGATAAGTTTTGTTGATTTTTTATATCTTTACAAACCCGTTTCACGGTTATTCAGACTCGTACTTGTTGATACACGCTCGCAAAGCAAAGAATTCTCTACTCTGCTCCTGCCCTCCATCAGATTTGACTATTTCGGCAGTGCCTACAGTTTGCTCAGTGCCGTACGCAGCAGTTTAATTTGATGAGGCCGCCAACCAAAGTATTAAGCAATATTTGACGTTTTTTGGGCGCCCATTTCTCTTGGTGGGCGTCCCTGTCTCTTGGTGGGCGCCCCTGTCTCTTGGTGGGCGTCCCTGCCTCTTGGTGGGCGTCCCTGTCTCTTGGTTGGCGCCCCTGTCTCTTGGTGGGCGCCCCTGTCTCTTGGTGGGCGCCCCTGTCTCTTGGTTGGTGCCCCTGTCTCTTGCACGCGAAGGCGTATTATGGTTGGCGTCCCTGCCTCTTGGTGGGCGTCCCTGTCTCATGGTTGGTACCCCTGTCTCATGGTTGGCGCCCCTGTCTCTTGGTTGGCGCCCCCTGTCTCTTGGTTGGCACCCCTGTCTCTTGGTGGGCGCCCCTGTCTCATGGTTGGCGCCCCTGTCTCATGGTTGGCGCCCCTGTCTCTTGGTGGGCGCCCCTGTCTCTTGGTGGGCGCCCCTGTCTCTTGCACGCGAAGGCGTATTCAGCATGCCAGTGAAGTATGAGACAGACTAGGCCCATGGGCTAAGGTCTGCGATGCTTCATGCCTGCGCCTTTTTTCAGCAGGTCAAGGCTGGTTGGAGGTCTGCACCCTCTACTTGCCTCTGGCAGCCGCAGACCCCCCCCCACGCTGTCTCGCAAGCCGACCCAGGGTACTCGTCCCCGCGTGTGTTCAAGGCAGACCCTAGGGCTGCCGGACTGACTGGGCTCCGGTGCTGGGGACCCAACCAGTGGCTTTTGCCGAACTTGGGTATGCGGGTCTGGCTGGCCAGTCCGCAGGCCGTGGTACTGCTCAACGTACCCTCTAATGCCTAAGGTGTTCGACCGTGCTGATGGGCTGGAATACCGGGGAGTAGTCCGGTCGCAAGCGGTCCCCCCTCGTGGTGTCGGGCCAGCCTTGAGGGTTCTTTTGGCCTACTGCCCGGTCAGGTGGAGCGGCCGGGTGGGTACCGCGCCCCTTCGAAGGTAGCCCACCAACCTTTATCATGGCCTTGGAACAACCGCCCTAGAGCGGCTATCCTCGCTGCCAGCCATCTCCAGGCTTGGCTGAGGACTGATCTCTCTGATGAAGACCTTTGTGTCATGCAATCTAATCATCTCTCTCCGCGTACGTGTCTCGTTGCCTCGATTTACATCCCAGGCGACAGAGACCCTGCTCCCGAGAGTCTACTGCGCCTTGCGCAGTACTGCGAGTCCCAGAACGCTGAGCCGTGCTTAGGGGGCGACCTCAACGCGTACCATAAGCACTGGGGCAGCAAAGACACCAATACAAGAGGGGAGGAGCTTCTGGCCCTCATCTCTAACACAAACCTCATGCTCTGCAACCGCGGTAGCACTCCTACCTTTAACAATGGCAGATGGACTGAGGTCCTCGACGCCACACTCGTTACCCCAAGACTCTTTTACAGAGTTGAGGAGTGGAGAGTCTGGTCTGAGGAGCCCTCCCTGTCTGACCACTGCTTTATCGCCTTTAACATCGCGGACACTACCCCAGTCCTCGATTACTTGGAGGCGTAACATCCGCAACACTGATTGGGTGGCCTATAAGGCTACCCTTGATCTGCACCTGCAGGAACTCACGGACTTACGTCCGATTGAGACCTGCGAGGATGTGGACCATGCGGCTGAGACGCTGACAGGTTGCATTATTGCAGCCTATGAGGTGGCCTGCCCTGTCCGTGCCTACAAAGGCAAGACCTCGGCGCCGTGGTGGAACCCGGAGCTGGGGAAACTCGGGCGGAAGGCCAAAAGCCTTCACCGCCGTGCCATGAAGACCGGAAACCCGGAGGACATGGAGCTTTTCCGGCAAGCCTCCCGCAATTTCAAATCTGAAGTGCGCAAGGCCAAGGAATGTAAGTGGCGCCAAGTCTGCAATGAATTGGATCAAGACAGACCTACTTTAGGCTTGTCAAGGCCCTTACAATGGACAAAATGTCCAAATTAGCCATGATTAAAAAAGATGAAGGCTCTCTTACTAAAGACCCTGAAGAAGTGCTTCAGCATATGCTCAGCACATTCTTCCCGAGGGTACCCACTGCTAGACCGGAGCCCAACCATTCGATGGATGGAGCCACCCTAGCGGCGGGCACTGTCACTGAAGACCTAGTCGCTCGTGCGGTCAGAACCTTCAAACCCTTCAAATCTCCTGGACCTGATGATATCTACCCTGTTCTCCTTCGTGAAGCAGCCAAGATACCCTCGTTCCTGAGACTCACCCGCAATCTTATGCGGGCCTCTATCCAGCTGGGATACGTTCCCAAATGCTGGACTGAAGCTCGGGTAGTCTTTATTCCCAAATCTGGGAAGGGTGACTACCAAAGCGTCAAGGCCTTCCGGCCAATTAGCTTAACGTCAGCAATGCTTAAGCTCACTGAGAGGCTTATTCTCTGGCGGCTGCTCTCCTGCGAGCTGACAGCGATGCTCCTCAGCAATAATCAGCACGCCTTCCGTACCGGGAGGTCGACTGACAGCGCCCTGCATGCGATTGTCGAGAAGATTGAACGGGCGGTACTGGGTGACGGTTACGCCCTGGCTCTCTTTCTCGACATTGTTGGCGCCTTCGACAACGTTATCTTTGAAGCGTTTCAGAGGGCCCTTCAAAATCGAAAAGCTCACGCTACCCTCATACGGTGGATCATGTACATGATCTCTAACCGTACGGTCACTGCCCAACTTCTTGGGCAAACTGCCTCCGCCAGAGTCTGTAAGGGTGGACCCCAAGGCGGAGTCCTCACCCCGACGCTCTGGAACCTGGTCATGGACGCTCTTCTGGGCGACTCCCGACCTGATCCCGTCTTCAAAGTCGGGTATGCTGACGAAGTCACTGCCATTGTGGCTGGGCCGTCGCCCAGCACGCTCAGGGATCTGATGCAGAGCTTTATCCGCAAAGCAGAATCCTGGGCCAATGACAATGGTCTGGAACTCTCTGAGCCCAAAACTGTTGCCATTATTTTCACCAGCAGAATACGCTGGAACATACGACCTCTGCAGCTATACGGCAGAGATATTGCCTTCGCGCACCAGACCAGACGGGGTCATACTTGACCACCGGCTCAACTGGTCCTTCCACGTGAAAGCAAAAGCCAAGCGTGCCTCAGCCATCCTGGCCCAGCTCCGACGAGCACTTGGCACATCTTGGGGTCTTTCCCCCAAAACGGCTTTGGTGGATCTACACTTCCGTAGTTAGACCTGCCATTACGTACGCCTCAGTTGTCTCGGTTAGCGCTACCCAGTTCAAAAGCCATGCAGATTTGCTCAACACGATCCAGGGCAGAGCGTGTAGGCTTATCTGCAACGCCACCAGGTCCACGCCCTTTGCCGGCATGGAGGCCTTCCTTAATCTACCGCCTCTCGACCTCTTCGTCAGGGGTGAGGCGGCTAGAACGACGCGGCGTTTACTTGATGCCGGTGTCAAATTCCTTTACATGAGGGCACCTGCTAAGCGGAACCTCGTCCCGCATAGCGATCAACAAGTGATAACGATAACGATCAACATAGCGATAACGATCAACATGAGACAACGCTACTCCGTAGCTATCGACTCGCGCGATACCATCAATGACCACTGGAACCCTGGTGAGCTTCACTGCTACACCGATGGTTCTAAGCAGTCAGCCAACACCGGTTTGGTGTTGGAATCTTCCTGAACGGGAGGGTCATCGCTACCCACGCTCAGTACACTGGGGTCAACTCCACTGTCTTCCAAAATGAAGTTCTCGCCATCAGCTCCTGCATCGCAGAGCTCCTCGCCACTGGCGTTACCTGTGAGAACATCATTTTCCATTCGGACAGCCAAGCTGCCTTGCACGCAATCAGTGGCTGCAGCACCAATTCTGCTACAGTCCTCGACTGTATCAAACTCCTCAACATGTTGGGTACCACCAACAAAATCACCCTCAAGTGGGTTCCGGGGCATGTGGGGATCCGAGGAAATGAGTTGGCTGACGCCCTTGCGAAAGTTGGCGCCTCCGGCTCCTCTCTCGGTCCCGAACCCCTTGTCCCGATTTCTGGCTGTGTCATCGACTCGCGCATCAAAGCGTGGATCAGGACCGAGCACCGCTCGACTTAAGCGAACTGCACTACCTGCAGGCAATCCAGAGGCGCTGTCCCTCAGCCCTCTCACCAGCTCCGGAAGCTCATCTTGCGCATCTCGCGCAGAGACATCCGGGCTGCCACCATGACCCACTCAGGTCACGGCTGCTTCTCTAGGCACCAGTACCTGCAGGGCAACGCCACTAACGCCATCTGCAGTTTCTGTAACTCAGGTGACGAAACCGCTGAGCCTTTCGTCAGCATCTGACCCGCCTTTACGCGAGCCAGACTCACTTACCTCGGGCCACACATCTATTACTGAAGCGTGCAAACCCGAAAACTTTAATCAGCTCATGCGCTACCTCCGGGCCACCCGCAGGGCTGAACTCTCCTTTCCAGAGAGCACCATAGCTGCTGGCGACACTGGGGGACCTCCCTGGGCGGCGCCAACCCTTCGTCCTTAGCGACGCGTCGGCCGTTCAGGGATTAGCGGAATGGGCGTCCGCGCCTTCCCGCTGTGTCCCCCCGGGACAGCCCTGCAGCTAAGTCAAGTAAGTCAAACCCCTGTCTCTTGGTTGGCGCCCCTGTCTCTTGGTAGGCCCCCCTGTCTCTTGGTGGGCGCCCTTACTCCCCTAGCCCGGTGGTTGCCATATCCAAGAGGTGAAAAACTTTGAGCTTCTGCTATTCGTACGGCTTGGCTGCTTCTCTCACATAGTTTTTGGAGAAAAGCCACTTTTTGGGGTGATTGGGAAGGGGCGTTTCCCTGAATGGGTACGCTTGTGTGCTCAACACTGAATTGATAGTCGGATTTAGGTTGACTGTGAGTCAAATATTTGGTGCAGTCAAAATTAGAAACTTTTCAAGTTTAAAAAAATAGGCAAATATTGTTTAACCAAATTTCATTACTATTGCTGAAAATAATTGTGTCGTTTCATTTTTGTCTTCTTAATAATTCTTACATTCTCCAAGGGATTACGTACACTAACGTTTACATGCAGGTACAATTAAAATTTTGGTATAACTGCTTAAATATACAACAAGAAACTCTTACAGCTAGTAAACACAGCATTCACCACACTGAAAACAGTAGGGGTTGGACAAAGTCGAAACTACAAAGCTGAGCATTCTCGACTCCGAGGTACAATTCTCTGAAATCTGCCTAGAAATGACCTTTGCTCACGTTCTAAAAGTCCGAAAGCAAGTATATGAAAGGCCAAGGACGATAAGATTTTACTGTTTCAATCTAGCTTGTAATTCCACTCAACTCCAGCAACATGCTGTTCACCGTTTCAAACGCGATTGTAGTCGCTGTAATTGCTCTGGCTATCTGCGCATATGCTTACGTCAAGCGCGCTCTCAGCAAGTCGCCTCCGGGCCCTGTCGGCGTTCCCGGCTTCGGCCTGCTGCCGCTGGTCATGTGGCGAACCGTCATGAACAAGCGCCACCGACTTTTCCTGCTGATGCAGGACATCCAGAAGAAGTACGGAGACTTGGCTTCATTCCAAATGGGAACTCAGGAGATTGTTCTTGTGTCCGGTTACGAGACCATGCGAGAGATGTTTACCATGCCCGACGTGTTCAGTGGACGGCCGAATACAAACTATCACAAGTTTCTGTTCAAAGAATCCGGAATTGCGGGCTCCGAGGGAGTTCTGTGGCAGGAGCACAGACAGTTCGCGCTTCGCATTCTCAAGGACTTCGGGTTCGGTCGGAACGCCTCAGAATTGCAGATTCAAGAGGAGGCTGTGCAACTAATGGACTTTTTGAGGTCGAAGGAAGGTCAGTTGGTTGATCCACGAGACTTCATCAGCAAGGCCGTGGCCAATGTGGTCACTCGGTTCATCTTCTCCAACTTCAGCAGCTACGAGGACTCGGACTTCAATGAGTTTTTAAAAAACCTCGGAGGTGTGACGAACCAAAATGTTGTGGGCCTGCTCACCGCTTTCTATCGGTTCATGCCTGTCGAAACGGCGCTCGCCTTGTCTCCAGCAAACAAGAAACAGTTTGATGCCATCACTTGGATCGAAGACCTTAGCCAACAAAAAGTGGAGGAGATCCGCAGCAAGTACAATGTCGACGACGAGCCCAGCAACTATGTGGAGGCTTATCTGCAAGAGCAGCACAGACGGGGCATCGACCTGGGAACATTCACCGACTTCCAGCTGTTGAAGACCATCTGGGAGCTGTACATCGCAGGCGTCGACACGACTAGCAACACCCTCGGTTGGAGTCTGATTTACGCGGCGCTGAACCCGGAGCTGCAGGACCGCTGCCACGCTGAGATCATGGCCAAGATTGGCAAGCGACAAGCCAGCCTGAAGGACAAGAAGGAGCTGCACTACTGCCAGGCGTTTCTGGACGAGTGTCAACGCATTTCTACTCTTGTTCCGATGTCTGTCGACCACAGAGCTACTGAGGTACGGTACGGGCTTTATGGTTCAACGTTCCGTGATATAATAGTATAATAGGATAGGTTTAGTGGAGCTTCAGAGCGTTCACAATATGGTGAAACAGCCCTCTCATAAAGCAATATGAAATTCATCACTCTATGAATATTCTGTAAGCAAAAATAGTGAACAAGTTCTTTTTTGAAATTTTTGTCATTGAAATCTTTTAATTTACTGTCAACAATAAATAAAATTAACACCTCAACTTCTCAGGACACCGAGTTCCGTGGCTACAACATCTCCTCCGATGCCATGATCTCCGTCAACCTGTACGGACTCCACCATGACGAGCGCTACTTCCCCAACCCGGATATGTTCGACCCCGACCGCTTCCTCACTCCGGACGGTCAGTACAAGGCGTCAGAGTATTTGAATCAATTCGGAGTCGGCAAGCGCTCGTGTCTCGGAGAGGTTCTGGCTCGCATGGAGGTGTTCTTGTTCTTCGTGACCTTCATGCAGCACTTCCGATTCGAAGCGGACTCGTGGACTGCGGAGCAACGGGAGCAGATCCTGCTGGGCACTGAAGGAATCGTTCATGCGACCATCGAGCACCGGTTGAAGGTGGCGAGCCGCGACAACTAGTGTATTAAAGGGTACCGAAAACCGGTATGATCCTCATGATGCCTTGTCGGATTTTCGATCGTCAGAATGCATATGGCATTGTTGCGTCCTACAGAAATTTAGCGATGAACTCAAATTCCGAAACGTTTACCTATCAAGAATTCGGGTAGATTTTTTTTAGTTTCGCAGTTTTGTGTAATTCTGTGATGGATGGTCGTTGTTTTTTCGAACCCTATGAGTAATACTCGTACTTGTTATCTTACTGCTATTACATGCTATTCCCATTTAATAACCGCAACAGCACAGTTATACATTTATTTGAAGAGCTTTTTGCTGCTTATGGTAGTTTTCCTTGAATTTGCAGTTTTGCAGTTTTGCTACATGTTCCAGAAACCTAGCTTATATTACACACGTAGCTCACTACTGCCATGCCAACTGTGTGAAGTGATAAATTTTTGTCCGGAAAGTTCCTATCCAATTTAAATGTAATTCGAGCCAATCAATGCGCTCCAGCAGGCAAAAAGCTGAGGACAAGTGAAGAAGAGTCATGTACTATCTAATTTATTCCCCAATGGGAAATACTAAAAATGCTTTATGAACGAATGTTAAAGCCAAGAAAGCTCGCCTCACTCTCCTATCTTTCCCGCTACTTCGCTCTACTTCGCTCTACTAGTCTCTCGGTTGCTCAAGTCCTGCTTGTGATTCAGTCAGACAGTACACCAATGTAACCTAATTATTATCTAGATTTGACAAATTGATCCAATGAACATCGTGAGATTGTGAACATCAAATACAAAAATCTGT
Organism: Macrostomum lignano; assembly: GCA_002269645.1. Lineage (NCBI taxonomy): Eukaryota > Metazoa > Platyhelminthes > Macrostomidae > Macrostomum > Macrostomum lignano. The sequence goes on from NIVC01000594.1 coordinate 318,270, forward strand.
AAGCTTACACCTTGTGATTGCATCATTAGGAAAAGTTTGTCGAATCCGACACCTCTTGCAGTTTTCTAGGTATTGCACTGGTAATTGAAGTTATTATAGAGCCATTGTAGTGAAGGTCCTGAAGACCAACGGCACACAAAAACATCGTCATTTTGATATTCGAGCTATTTCCTGTGGTCTGGAATTTGTCTGATACTGACGGCTGGACGCAGCAGTCCCGCATCGTCTTGCCCGACGGTGTCGATCGCTGTAATCGCGGAAGTCAGCAACTTTGTTGAATAAAATCGGTGTTACATTTTCGCCCGATGGACAAAACACCAGGCTGACTCGTTGGAATGGCAAATAGCCCGCAGTGCTACCGTTGCTGCTAGTAGGAAAGCTATTGCCATCGATAGAAATCAATTTCAAGAGGAGAGACATGTTCGTCTTATTCACTGCATCAATCAATCACACACGTTAACCGTCTTAGATACGCATCAATTAATATTGGAAGGTAAACGAAAGCAACTAGCAAACCGAAGCAATGGCAGTTATCTTTAAAATGCACAGGAAATGTCGTTGATGGCATTACTTCCATTTCGCCTATTATCCAAAGCAAAAGAATTATAGACACAGGAAAAACGAGGGCCAAAACGATTTGCCTGAGGGCAAAAAAACTCTTGAGTGCGTCTCTGACGAAGACTGCAGCTCGCACTGCACACAAAAACTCTGGAATATTGCAACCCATTTTCAGTGTTGAGTTGAATAAATAACGACTGAGATACTGAAGAATTGAAAATAACCTGGCAGCTCAAAGCATCCACAAGTGCTTTAGAACGCCAAGATTTACTCGTGTGTGCCTGCCTACCTGACCGCCAATATATTTTGCCCCTCAAGAGACAGCTTGAGTCTACCTTGAGTTTATGAAGAAATTTAGTCCTACTTCGCAGTGTAAAAGCTTACATAGTGTAATCCATGAGCGATCTTAATTTTTGATAGAATTCTGGAGAGCCAGCGGCTCTCAACCAGGGCGTTCTTGGACGTTTTGTTGGTGCTATTTCTTCATTTGCACGCAAGAAAAGAGAAGACTACTTTGTACACAGCATTGCAGAATCATGCTAATCTTAAAACTGTGAGGTATAATTTTTTAAATGCGTCAAAATTGTTTTAAAAAACTGAATTTACTTTGCTTCTTCACAGACCAAAACAAGTATAATATACTTTAGCAGTTTGATTTTTGTTATAAATGTATCAGAAAAGATTTAGTTTTCAATCAATCCTCAGAGTGGTAGGTTCAGTTTTGAGACAAATCCATATTTTATAAATCATCTGTCATGTCAAGAGATAATTGAGGACTTTGCAAAGACGCCAATTTTTTAAACAGTCTCCAACTCTAGAATTTTACTTTAAAACTCCTTGGTGTAGAGCGTTATTTTTCTGGCCAAATGGAGCTGCAGACTACAGAGAGACAGCTTTATCTAGACAATGTTTGCCCAGCAAACCTCTCAAACCAAGCTCAAGCCCCAGAGACCGCCAATGCCCAGCGGCAAGAGAAGAGAGTAAATAGGGCTGGGCCGCAAAAGTGCAGGATGTGTACAATTATTCGCACAGCTGCAAGGCTTTGAAGGAAAATGGTCAGTCGTCTGTCGTCATAGAAAAAAACTTGGCACACAGTTTTTTAAACGCAAAGAAAATTTAGATATTGCAGTTTTAGTAAGACTCTCTTCTAGTAAGGCTCTTCTTTCTTGTTGAAAAAGCTAGATACATACCTCAAGACAAATGCTTGGTACAGTTCCGATTGTTGCGTCTGCCATCGGCCTGGCCATCTGCGCCTATGCCTACGCTAAGCGAGCTCTCAGCAAGTCGCCTCCGGGCCCTGTCGGCATTCCCGGTTTCGGCCTGCTGCCTCTGGTCATGTGGCGAACTGCCAACGACAAGCGCTACCGACTTTTCCTGCTGATGCAGGAGATCCAGAAGAAGTTCGGAGACCTTGCCTCATTTCGACTCGGAACCCAAGAGTTTATCTTAGTGTCCGGTTATCCAGCTTTGCGCGAGATGTTCGTAACGCATGCAGATAAGTTCAATGGCCGGTCGAACACCAACTTTCACAGGTTTCTCTTCAAAGAGGCCGGAATTGTTGGCTCCGAGGGCGCTCTGTGGCAGGAGCACAGACGCTTTGCACTTCGCGTTCTCAAGGACTTCGGCTTCGGTCGAAACGCTTCGGAGGAACACATCCAGGATGAGGCTGGGCAAGTCGTAAACTTTCTGAGGTCGAAGGAAGGTCAGCTGGTCGATCCACGAGACTTTATCAGCAAGGCCGTGGCCAATGTGGTCACTCGGTTCATCTTCTCCAACTTCAGTAGCTATGAGGACCCCGAGTTCAACGAGTTTCTAGGAAAGCTCGGAAGTCTGACTAACCAAAGCCTTGTGGGCGTGATCACCGCATTCTATCGGTTCATGCCAGTCGAAACGGCGCTCGCTTTGTCTCCAGCAAACAAGAAACAGTTCGACGCTATTACGTGGGTCGAGGACCTTAGCAAACGAAAAGTGGAGGAGATCCGCAGCAAGTACAATGTCGACGACGAGCCCAGCAACTATGTGGAGGCTTATCTGCAAGAGCAGCACAGACGGGGCGTCGCCTTGGGAACATTCACCGACTTCCAGCTGGTGAAGACTATCTGGGAGCTGTACATCGCAGGCGTCGACACGACTAGCAACACCCTCGGTTGGAGTCTGATTTACGCGGCGCTGAACCCGGAGCTGCAGGACCGCTGCCACGCTGAGATCATGGCCAAGATCGGCAAGCGACAAGCCAGCCTGAAGGACAAGAAGGAGCTGCACTACTGCCAGGCGTTTCTGGACGAGTGTCAACGCATTTCTACTCTTGCTCCGATGTCTGTCGACCATCGGGCTATTGAGGTATTGTATATACTCTTAGGGGGAATTCTATGTGTACTGTTAGAATTCCTTATTGTTATAGTGTAAGAACATTAGCTGAATGTACACTTAAGAACACTTGCTATATCTTAAAGTGTAATCTTTGATATCCTACTTTGCACAGGACACGGAGTTCAGTGGCTACAACATCTCCTCCGATGCCATGATCTTCGTCAACCTGTACGGCCTTCATCATGACGAGCGATACTTTCCCAACCCGGACAAGTTCGATCCCGACCGCTTCCTCACTCCGGAGGGTCAGTACAAGGCGTCGGAGTATTTGAATCCGTTCGGAATCGGCAAGCGCTCGTGTCTCGGAGAGGTTCTGGCTCGCATGGAGGTGTTTTTGTTCTTCGTGACCTTCATGCAGCACTTCCGATTCGAAGCGGACTCGTGGACTGCGGAGCAGCGGGAGCAGATCCAGCTGGGCACTGAGGGCGTCGTCCATGCGACCATCGAGCACCGGCTGAAGGTGGCGAACCGCGAAAATTAACGACTTTAAAATTCAAATTAAAAACACTTTCCTATTTAAACTGCAGAGTCAGTTTGGGCATAGTGTCAGCCTCGCAAGTTGATGGCGAAGAACCTTCTCCAACCCAAGGCGCGATTTCAGTAATGAATGCAGCGTTTACTTTCAGTGGTTAGAGCAAGAATTTCTGTAAATTATCTGCGATTGAAAGTCAAATTATTTGCTTTACTACGAGGGAAATTTCTAATATAGTTTCTTTTCAAAAACCATAAAATGAAGAGACTTGTTAGATTGGAAAGATTTTTTGGACGATAGTTTTTCAGATATACAATAAATAATAGCTTCTAATTTCTTATAACAAACACTGTCGATAAGTTTTGTTCATTTTTTATATCTTTACAAACCCGTTTCACGGTTTTTCAGGCTCGTTGTACTTATTGATACACGCTCGCAAAGCAAAGAATTCTCTACTTTGCTCCTGCCCTCTATCAGATGTGACTATTTCGGCAGTGCCTACAGTTTGCTCAGTGCCGTACGCAGCAGTTTAATTTGATGAGGCCCGCAAGCCTAAGGGCCAATATTTGGCGTCTTGGTGGGCGCTCCTGTCTCATGGCTGGCGCCCCTGTCTCTTGGTGGGCGCCCCTGTCTCTTGGTGGGCGTCCCTGTCTCATGGTTGGCGCCCGTCTCTTGGTTGGCGCCCCTGTCTCTTGGTGGGCGCCCCTGCCTCTTGGTGGGCTCCCCTGCCTCTTGGTGGGCGCCCCTGTCTCTTGGTGGGCGTCCCTGTCTCTGGCCATCTGCGCAGATGGCTCGCAGATGAAAAGTTTGTCGAATCCGACACCTCTTGCAGTTTTTTAGGTCTTACACTGGTAATTGAAGTTATTATAGAGCCATTGTAGTGAAGGTCTTGAAGACCAACGGCACACAAAACATCGTCATTTTGATATTCGAGCTATTTCATGTGGTTTGGAATTTGTCTGATACTGACGGCTGGACGCAGCAGTCCCGCATCGTCTTGCCGGACGGTGTCGATCGCTGTAATCGCGGAAGTCAGAAACTTTGTTGAAAACACCAGGCTGACTCGTTGGCGTGCCCCTGCTTCTTGGTGGGCGTCCCTGTCTCTTGGTGGGCGCCCCTGTCTCTTGGTGGGCGCCCCTGTCCTGTCTCGGAGAGGTGCTAGCTCGCATGGAGGTGTTCTTGTTCTTCGTGACCTTCATGCAGCACTTCCGATTCGAAGCGGACTCGTGGACTGCGGAGCAGCGGGAGCAGATCCTGCTGGGCACTGAGGGCGTCGTCCATGCGACCATTGAGCACCAGCTGAAGGTGGCGAGCCGCAACAAATAGCGGTTCACAGTGTCACAAACTAATTTCATAGACGAAGGTTTTTGACGACTCGAGCTTTAAAAAGGAAAGACGCTGTAGTTCCCATATTTAATTGTTTACTCACAGCACAATTTTGGCCTATTGTGTTTGGGCTGGTACCTTTCTTACCCTTGTCGTGAAATCGTCTGATAACGCGAAGAAGTAAATGATAAAATATTCATGTCGTAAACCTCTTGCTGAATAATTTCTAAATCTAAAACTTCGCTCTTAGTTTAATGTATCTGTTTTATATTTGTTGTGCGATAATTAAAATTCTATTATTTGACTTATTAAATATTTAATAAGCTTTGGCATGCGGTGTCAACAATAAAAATTACACGTCAAAGTATGCATCATGTTTAACAGCTAATCAAAGGTTTATCAAGCTATCATTTACAATGAAAATATATACGAGCTAGTTCTGTCACCACGATTATCCGTATATGATTCAGTATGATTCAGGGGTAAAAGAATCACGAGGATGCATTATCCATACATCCTGATTACAAACTGGTTGATAAACGTCACACTTGGTTTTGATGTTTTTTTCGACTGGTATTTTCTGCTTTACAGAAATGGAAAAACTGTAGCAGTGCCCTAGCTTGTGCCGCCGACTTTTGGCATCAAATAACGGTGAGCAGACACAATCAAAACATAGAGAGGAGCAGGAGCGAGAAGCCCATGTCTTCTTTCCAGTACATTCTATAACGAGCAAAACGTACTTCAAGCAGAGGGAAGAGAGGGAAAGGTCAACTGAGTGCAGCGTTTGACAGAATTATTGTTTTAAATCACGCGCAGACTGCATGACTGACTGACTGAGCATCTTCCGCTCTTGCAAATCTCTTTCTATGAATATTTTTAGAACATAAAAAAATCTGGGGTGAAGTGTTTTATCACGAATAACGCGCGTGTCGCCTGCTCAAGTCTTTTTCGGACTTTTCTTACACTGTTATTTGAATTCAGGTCATATTAGGACAGCTAATGTTATACGAGCCGTAATCGTCAATGACGTTGCTTCACTTCCCTAAGTAGGGGATTGCTCGTAGCTGTTGCTGCATGGGTATATTATTCTCCTAGAAATGATGCAGGTACAACCATCAGTCTAGCTAACAAGCCAGCATCAATAACTGTGTGAGACCCTATTGTAAGCTAATCTGGCTTACAAAGGATGCTGACAAATCCTTTTAGTCTTTGTCACCTGAGCTGCAGTACCTGCAGGGAACGTTTGGGGTACTTGGAGAAGCAACTGGGACGTGTGGGTTATAAAATAGATGCTCTCAGTGGGTATCTCCTTTCAAGTGTCTTTTGGTGCGAGGCTTACAGCTTACAGCTCTCTCTACAGCCTACAGATGTTGCAGTTCACCCCAATCTATACAGTATACAGATTCCGACTCTTGACTCAAATTTATTTATATCTAAATCAAGTTTTCAAAGAGGAATAGACTGCTATTTTATCTTCATGTTCTCTTAGGCTTGGTAGGCAGTGAATGATAATAGACTCCGTATTGGGTCGCCTACGTCTGATTCGACCCAACAATTCGAGCTGATAATGCTATGAAATCAAGAAAACAGATAACAGACGAGAATACTCAAAAAGCTTGATTTAAGATTTAGGCAAAGTGACGAAGACAAAAACAGAAGCATTTGGAGGACAAAAAGCACGGTCGAGGGTGTGCGGCACCGCTAACAGAGCACAAATTAAGTAGAGGGTTAAAAGGCCAGTCGCCATGCACAGCCTATAGCCGCCCACAAAGCCCCCTCAAGTTTCAAACAAACCACACCATTTTTCTGCCCATTGCGTCTGTTTTAATGCGACCTTTGCTCCTGGCGTAACTGCAGAGTATATTAGTGGGCTGGAGAAGCGCACAACTTTTTATAAGTCTCATAAGGCAGTAATTAGAATGCTGGAGACAGCTGCAATCGTTGCAGCCGTTGTAGGCCTGATCGTCTGCACCTATGCCTACGCTAAGCGAGCTCTCAGCAAGTCGCCTCCGGGCCCTGTCGGCATTCCTGGCTTTGGCCTGCTCCCGCTAGTCATGTGGCGAACTGCCACCAACAAGAGCCACCGATTCTATTTGCTGATGCAGGAGATTCAACGGAAGTACGGCGACTTGGCTTCATTTCCTCTAGGAACTCAGGAGCTTGTCCTGGTTTCCGGATACGAAACCATGCGTGAAATGTTCGCAATGAACACGGATAAGTTCAATGGTCGGCCAACTACAAACTTTCATAAATTTATGTTTAAGGACGCTGGCATCATTGGCTCCGAGGGCGCTCTGTGGCAGGAGCACAGACGCTTTGCTCTTCGCGTTCTCAAGGACTTCGGGTTCGGTCGGAACGCCTCAGAATTGCAGATTCAAGAGGAGGCTGGGCAATTGGTGAAATTTTTGAGTTCTAAGGACGGTCAGCTGGTCGATACTCGAGACTTCATCGGCAAAGCCGTGGCCAATGTGGTCAGTCGTTTCATCTTCTCCAACTTTAGCAGCTATGAGGACTCGAACTTCAATGAGTTTTTAAAAAACCTCGGAGGTGTGACAAACCAAAATGTTGTGGGCTTGATTACGGCATTTTATCGGTTCATGCCAGTCGAAACGGCGCTCGCCTTGTCGCCAACAAACAGAAAACAGTTTGATGCCATCACTTGGATCGAAGACCTTAGCCAACGAAAAGTGGAGGAGATCCGCAGCACGTACAATGTCGACGAGCCCAGCAACTATGTGGAGGCTTATCTGCAAGAGCAGCACAGACGGGGCGTCGACCTGGGAACATTCACTGACTTCCAGCTGGTGAAGACTATCTGGGAGCTGTACATCGCAGGCGTCGACACGACTAGCAACACCCTCTGTTGGAGTCTGATTTACGCGGCGCTGAACCCGGAGCTGCAGGACCGCTGCCACGCTGAGATCATGGCCAAGATTGGCAAGCGACAAGCCAGCCTGAAGGACAAGAAGGAGCTGCACTACTGCCAGGCGTTTCTGGACGAGTGTCAACGCATTTCTACTCTTGTTCCGATGTCTGTCGACCACAGAGCTATTGGGGTTAGTTGGGGCATGGGATCGTAGACTAAAATTATATTATCTGCTTTTTGAAAAATTACTGAAAGTAAACTGCTAGATAAGGAAATGAACTTAAAAATCCTCAACTGTGCACAGGACACGGAGTTCCGCGGCTATAAAATTTCCTCTGGCTCAATAATATTCGTCAACCTTTACGGACTCCACCATGACGAGCGCTACTTCCCCAAACCGGACATGTTCGACCCCGACCGCTTCCTCACTCCGGACGGTCAGTACAAGCCGTCGGAGTATTTGAATCAATTCGGAGTCGGCAAGCGCTCGTGTCTCGGAGAGGTTCTGGCTCGCATGGAGGTGTTCTTGTTCTTCGTGACCTTCATGCAGCACTTCCGATTCGAAGCGGACTCGTGGACTGCGGAGCAGCGGGAGCAGATCCTGCTGGGCACTGAGGGCGGTATTCACGGAACCATTGAACACCGGCTAAAGGTAACGAGCCGAGACAACTAGCGGGACAATTGCGCACAATGTTACACGAGCAGAACTGGAACTGATGCCTGACTTTTGGGTTTTTGAGATTCAGACTTTGCGTGTTGTCTATCGCTCAAGCCGTCTTTATTCTTTAGGCTTTTAACCTAGTATGACTTTTTGTTACTAGGCACGACAAAAGCAACAAAATTATTTTAACTCGATATATCAACCTAATATTGGTAATTATCCATTAACTTTATCCTAATATAGATAATAGTACAAAAGTACGAAGTATAAAATTTACGAAAGCGATGTGACTCTTTAGATAGAAATGGGTTTGCTTCCGACCTGAAATCCAGACTGCTCAATCGTCCATGGGATGTGACGCCGAATTACAATGTTGAGTATAGCTTATTCCTTAGCCTTAACACTTTTCAACGATCCTCACTTTTTCCCAACCCGACCAAGAAGTGGGGGCGATTTCCCTATTTAGTGAAGATTTATAGAAACTTGTTTCGTAGAAGCATTTGCAAAACGCACCAAATGTGTCTGGTATTCCTCATCAGCTCATCCAGCTTAGCTCTCTTCACGCAGAGCATAACCGCGGGAAACCATTGCTCCTTCCATCGTTTAACTCCTCTGCACATCCAGCAGCATGTTGCACGAGAGCTTCTTCTATCTCATTTGTGGATAGACCACTAAACATCTAACTAAGAATGCGTTTGAAGCACCGATACTATAAACACTTTATAGTATAGATGTTTTAGTATTTAATGTTTATAGTATCTGTGGTTTGAAGTGGATCAAATGAATTACGAGCTCCTTCACTTGTTTTTCAGAGTCCGAAGTCAGCCAAGTCTTTCTTATTTGAACAAATGGGGAAATGGGCTGAAATCTGTAGTCTACCGCAAATACCGTGCTCCATTATATAATTATCTTCGTAGGCAACTTATTAGGAAATAGTTTTCACTGCTTTAAGAAAATTTATGTACTACACTCCAAAGTATATACTCTACCGTAAATCCAACAAATCTCTATGTAGCTTGTACGAGCCCTGGACCGCTCATTTTGTCCACCATGCACCAACCCCTATCCCCAGGGTTTTTCTCTCTCGATTCAGCCTCCAATCTGAATAAACGCTCAGCCAATGGCGAATGAGCTACACACAGATTCTCGCAAAATCTCGCGAGATTCGAGCCTTTCTCGCGAACCCAACTGTATTACCTGTTCATTAACTCCCACGAAATATAAAGCGTTTGGAAACCAAAACCCTAACTTCTTTGTCAACTGCCAAGGTGAAGGTCGTTGTCAATTGTCAAGGTAAAGGTCGTTGTCAACTGTCAAGGTGAAGGTCGTTGTCAATTGTCAAGGTGAAGGTCATTGTCAACTGTCAAGGTGAAGGTCGTTGTCTATTGTCAAGGTAAAGGTCGTTGTCAACTGTCAAGGTGAAGGTCGTTGTCAATTGTCAAGGTGAAGGTCATTGTCAACTGTCAAGGTGAAGGTCGTTGTCTATTGTCAAGGTAAAGGTCGTTGTCAACTGTCAAGGTGAAGGTCGTTGTCAATTGTCAAGGTGAAGGTCATTGTCAACTGTCAAGGTGAAGGTCGTTGTCTATTGTCAAGGTAAAGGTCGTTGTCAACTGTCAAGGTAAAGGTCGTTGTCAACTGTCAAGGTGAAGGTCGTTGTCTATTGTCAAGGTAAAGGTCGTTGTCAACTGTCAAGGTGAAGGTCGTTGTCAATTGTCAAGGTGAAGGTCATTGTCAACTGTCAAGGTGAAGGTCGTTGTCTATTGTCAAGGTAAAGGTCGTTGTCAACTGTCAAGGTAAAGGTCGTTGTCAACTGTCAAGGTGAAGGTCGTTGTCTATTGTCAAGGTAAAGGTCGTTGTCAACTGTCAAGGTAAAGGTCGTTGTCAACTGTCAAGGTGAAGGTCGTTGTCTATTGTCAAGGTAAAGGTCGTTGTCAACTGTCAAGGTGAAGGTCGTTGTCAATTGTCAAGGTGAAGGTCATTGTCAACTGTCAAGGTGAAGGTCGTTGTCTATTGTCAAGGTAAAGGTCGTTGTCAACTGTCAAGGTGAAGGTCGTTGTCTATTGTCAAGGTAAAGGTCGTTGTCAACTGTCAAGGTGAAGGTCGTTGTCAACTGTCAAGGTGAAGGTTGTTGTCAATTGTCAAGGTGAAGGTCCTTTTCGCTTGTCAAGGTGAAGGTCCTTGTCAACTGTAAATGTAGTTCTGCCTTTAAATTAAAAGAATCTAAGCGCTTCTAACCAGATACCTTCTGGGTGAGTCTTTAGAAAAGAATGAAATGAAATGACGAAAGCAAGCCTTAATTTAGAATAGTTGCTACGGTTAAACACACTAACGATCTCGTACGAGCATATATTCGGGAGAACACAATTGTCAATTCTCGTAGCACAATCGATACATCAATAAACAAATAGAAAAAACAAAGCGATAACATAAAAAATAACATTTGTAAATGTAAAAAAACCTTTCAGTGTGACTTCAATCGACAAAAAAGCAACGGTACTCGTAGAAGACCCGAAAATGATAGACAACTACTCAAGAAAACGGGCAATGAAAATCTGGTGGCAAAATCGTGGATAGACAAAGTAGGCTAAAAAAGAGAGGACTAGACAGCAGAACAGATCGGGCGGAGCTCGCCTTAGCGAGACAAAAAACACAAAAAATGTCGAAGGTAGGAAAAAAGTGGCAAGAGGAGAGAAACAGCGAAGGATTGCAACGCTTACAGTATATTATATAACAAAGAAACGCTTAACAACGCGCGCGAGGCAAGAATTTCGGGATTCCGAATCGTTTGCCAAGCTGACTACTTGTAGTAGGCAAAAAAGAGTGTGCGGAACGCTTTAATCAATTGCTTCGGGAGTGGAAAAACACAAAACGCGAGCGCAAAGCTGAAACGCAAAAACGTCAAATTATATATTTTTTAAAGCGAGGAAAAAACGGAGAAATTCTCGTGAATTCCGAGTCGGATTCTTATTTATTATTTTTACTACAAATAACATTGATTGCTAATTGATTTTTTTGGTTAGAAAATAGATAAAGTATGACAAAACAAGTTTTGCCTTTTTACGAGCATTGAAAACGACGCATTGATTTGCAATTTACAAATTTGGACTCAAGAAGAAAAATCTTTGTTTCGAATCTTGGCTCTGACTAATCAGAGAGTCGCTAGTGAGTCTCACGTCTGCTTTGACCAATCAGAGAGTCGCTAGCGAGTCTAACCTCTGCTCTGACCAATCAGAGAGTCGCTAGCGAGTCTCAACTCTGCTCCTGACCAATCAGAGTGTCGCTAGCAAGTCTCACCTCTGCTCTGACCAATTAGAGAGTCGCTAGCGAGTCTCAACTCTTCTCTGACCAATCAGAGAGTCGCTAGCGAGTCTCACCTCTGCTCTGACCAATCAGAGAGTCGCTAGCGAGTCTCACCTCTGCTCTGACCAATCAGAGAGTCGCTGGCCAGTCTCACCTCTGCTCTGACCAATCAGAGAGTCGCTGGCCAGTCTCACCTCTGCTCTGACCAATCAGAGAGTCGCTGGCCAGTCTCACCTCTGCTCTGACCAATCAGAGAGTAGCTGGCCAGTCTCACCTCTGCTCTGACCAATCAGAGAGTCGCTGGCCAGTCTCACCTCTGCTCTGACCAATCAGAGAGTCGCTGGCCAGTCTCACCTCTGCTCTGACCAATCAGAGAGTCGCTGGCCAGTCTCACCTCTGCTCTGACCAATCAGAGAGTCGCTGGCCAGTCTCACCTCTGCTCTGACCAATCAGAGAGTCGCTGGCCAGTCTCACCTCTGCTCTGACCAACACTAGCACCAATGCTAACTGCTCCAGAGCGAATACTTACAGAACGAATGAATTATGGATGAAAATCAGCTGATTAAAAACCAAAGCCTCACAGGTCAGTCCGCTCGGGGTGCATGCAGGACGTGTATGACGGCGCCATCGTGGTGGACACCTCATCCATAGCGCTCACGCTGTCCTGCTGGCCAGTGCGCGGCCTGCCAGCGAATCTTGACGAGCTGCCGGCGCCGCCGCCTCGACGAACGAAAATTGGCCGACGCGAGCCTGGCGAGCTGCCCGCGACTGCAGCGTGGCCGCCTCCGCCGCCGGCAAAGTTCAACGCCGGCTCGAGTTCCACAGCCGAGCCGCCGTAGCCGCCGGGGTGGCTGCCGCTGCCGCTAGCGCTCACGTTGCCGCTGATGCAGCCGTTGCCGCACCACTTGCAGCGCTGCTGCTGCTGCTGCTGGTCTCGCTGCCGCTGGCGCCTCAGCTGGTGCGGGTGATACCACTGCCGGCTGTCCTGCTGCTCCAGCTCCGGACTGCTCACCGGCCGATGACAGCACCGACGCATGCAAGCGATTCTCTGACGACGAAAGACGCTGTCCAAAGCCAAGGCAAGCAGCACAATCAGGCCGGCTCCCAGCACGGCTACGAATACATGAGTCTGCGAGATCTCAGCTAGGCTGGTGGCCTCCCCGCCGCCTTTGCTACCCGGCTGGACTGTGCTGGTGCTAGCATTTGGCTGCTTGGAGAATCCAGCCAGATGCACCAGCATGATCTGACAGTCTTGGCGATGACGGATCTGGAAGCAGGAAACAGAGCAAACAGGATACATTTGAGGGGGTGCAAACAAACGAAATTTGGCTTGGATCATGCGGGCGGAAATGGTACGACAGGATGGGGGAGCTGAGAGGCAGATTCTCCAGCACTGATGGGGGATAAGACTGGGTCTGCTGGCAGGAGTGGAATTCCAAAAGGCTGTCTGCCTGTCTGTGTGTCTGTCTGTCTGTCTGTCTGTCTGTGTCTGTCTGTCTGTCCGACTGTCTATCTGCCTTAGTGTCTGTCTGTCTATCTGCCTTAGTGTCTGTCTTTCTGTCTATCTGCCTTAGTGTCTGTCTGTCTGTCTATCTGCCTTAGTGTCTGTCTGTCTATCTGCCTTAGTGTCTGTCTGTCTGTCTATCTGCCTTAGTGTCTGTCTGACTGTCTATTTGCCTTAGTGTCTGTCTGTCTATCTGCCTTAGTGTCTGTCTGTCTGTCTATCTGCCATAGTGTCTGTCTGACTGTCTATTTGCCTTAGTGTCTGTCTGTCTATCTGCCTTAGTGTCTGTCCTGTCTGTCTATCTGCGTTAGTGTCTGTCTGACTGTCTATTTGCCTTAGTGTCTGTCTGTCTATCTGCCTTAGTGTCTGTCTGTCTGTCTATCTGCGTTAGTGTCTGTCTGACTGTCTATTTGCCTTAGTGTCTGTCTGTCTATCTGCCTTAGTGTCTGTCCTGTCTGTCTGTCTGTCTGCCTGTCTGTCTAGCAGAGGCAGATACTCAAGCACTGATGAACCACATATATCTAAAGCAGAATCAGGAAAAGTATTACCGAAGCAGAAAGCTATCCAAAACGCAGACTTGTCGCTATGTCAGCAGAGCACAAGAAGCCAGCAGCAGCAAGCAAGATGATGCTCCACACAGCTTTAAAAATATATATATCCTCTTTCAAAAGAGAAGTATAGACGATTTTGAAAGGCCTAAAGAAGGATTAGGAGCAGGATTCGAGAGTGGCTTCGAGTGTGCGACAGACAGACGCGGGCGGTGAACAGGGCGGGATAGGGGAGGAAAGGGGTGGCAGAGAGGCAGGACTGACCAGCCAGTTTGTCTGCCTGAGCAGGTTTGAGCAGCAGGGAGCCCTGTCAGGAGCTGGCCTGGATGTTGTCCCTTCCCCCATTCCTGGCAGCTGGCCTGCAGTTTTGGCAGCTGCCTTTTTAAAACGGCTCACTGGACGCAGAATTGGCACAGGACTTTTTTCTCACACTTTCCCTCCGAGATTTCTCTTGGATCTACTAGAGCGGAAGTGCCCGGCAGAATTTTTTATTATAAAAAATCGAACTTGTGAATGAAACAAACATTTCAATTCGTTTGAAAATTTAAATTTTTAAGCTTGTGAATATTCGAGCTTGTGAGAATTCGATCTCGTGAAGATTTGAGCCTGTGAAGATTCGATCTTGTGAAGATTTGAGCCTGTGAAGATTCGATCTTGTGAAGATTTGAGCTTGTGAAGATTTGATCCTGTGAAGATTCGATCTTGTGAAGATTGGTGATTGTGAAGATTCGATCTTGTGAAGATTGGTGATTGTGAAGATTCGATCTTGTGAAGATTGGTGATTGTGAAGATTCGATCTTGTGAAGATTTGAGATTGTGAAGATTGGTGATTGTGAAGATTCGATCTTGTGAAGATTCGAGCTTGTGAAGATTGATGATTGTAAAGATTCGATCTTGTGAAGATTGGTGATTGTTAAGATTCGATCTTGTGAAGATTGGTGATTGTGAAGATTCGATCTTGTGAAGATTGGTGATTGTGAAGATTCAATCTTGTGAAGATTGGTGATTGTGAAGATTCGATCTTGTGAAGATTGGTGATTGTGAAAATTCGATCTTGTGAAGATTTGAGATTGTGAAGATTGGTGATTGTGAAGATTCAATCTTGTGAAGATTGGTGATTGTGAAGATTCGATCTTGTGAAGATTGGTGATTGTGAAGATTCGATCTTGTGAAGATTGGTGATTGTGAAAATTCGATCTTGTGAAGATTTGAGATTGTGAAGATTGGTGATTGTGAAGATTGGTGATTGTGAAGATTCGATCTTGTGAAGATCAAATCTTGTGAAGATTCGATCTTGTGAAGATTCGATCTTGTGAAGATTCGATCCTGTGAAGCTTCGAGCTTGTGAAGTTTGGAGATCATAAAACCCCTAGATCCGAACACCAGCTGCCTGCCCAAGCACAAGAAAGGAACTGACATATAAAAGCAAGTTTATGCAGATATGAAATATTAAAAGCAAGTAGATGCCAGAATCAGGTGCTGAGCTCTCAGCTAAATTAAGAACTGAATAAACTATTTATCAGACGAAATTGAAATTAATTTTCTAAGTCAATCTCGCTTGATTCTAAATCCTTCACAAATGAAAAAAGGTGTAAGACTGAAGCTTTCGTGAAAAGCGATTAATCAATTTCAGTAATTGGGCATATTTATATTTCTCATTGGTTAGCAGCAGGCCACGTGACTTTTTTCACCTACTTATTTTTGTCTTGTAGTATAGTTTGCTAATTAATCAAATCAATTAGATGAATTTTTGTACTTAAAAAAGTCACGTGCCACGGCGCGTGTGTAGTTGAAAATAGATTTGAAAACGCCCATTCAATATAACAAAAACGATTTTACGACAAAGCATGCACCCAGCCTACGACTATGAATTGAATGTATAGGCTTGCAAATAAACAATTGAGACTCAATAAGGTTTTGTTTTATTACATGAATATTTAAAACTGAAACTACACTTTACACAGGTGCGCAGTGTACTATTAACTAACAGTGCCTAGTTAAAGTACATATTAATCGTAATTACAAGCGAAGTAAGTGTTGGTTAGTAAAGAGCAAAGCTAAACTCAAATAGTCGCATGACATTTCAACTGCGCTGGATAAATAAGCTGATTAAATAATAGTAACAATTCGTAAAAAAACAGCAGCGGATAATGCAACGGTTAGTAAAATTTTACCCGATATGTATCGAAAAAACGATTTAAGCAAAAAACAAAATTCAACACCGCGTAGGCATCAGATACGATACTAGTGGCGGTTAGTGATAAATAAACAACTTGATCCGTGGGAAATTCGCGGTTATACCGCGGAAAGTCCACGGAATTTCCGCGGCTTTACCATGGTAAGTCCTTGGAAGTTCCTCGGCTATACCATGGTAATTCCATGGAATTTCCGCGGGAAATCCATCTTACTCTGTTATTTCAGCAGGTTAAAAATTTTAGGAAGCTGTATACTAAGATAGGCACATTTAGTTTTAGTTGTTTGTTTGGACTTCTAATCGACTGCACCGATTGAATTAATAATTAATTGTAGCCTTCTTCCTTCTTGCCGTGCTTGATCATCTTCGTAAACTCGGAGTAATTAAACCGGCCGTCCTGCACCGGAGCTCCGTGTAGGAGCTCGTCAACCTGCTCATCAGTCCAGCGATCGCCCATAGTGGTGAGAATCTCGCGCAGCCGCTCCTCGGAGATCTGCCCGGAGCCTTCAGGATCGAAGCAGCCAAAAGCGTTCTTGATTGTCTCCTCCGGGTCGCTGCCGGACATTTTCTCGCCGAACAGAGTGAGAAACATGGTGAAGTTGATGGGGCCGGGGGCCTCGCTCACCATCTCTTCGGCGTATTGCTGCAGACCGACTTCGTTTTTGCCGAGTGAAACCAGAATCTCTGACAGATCCTCGGCGTCGATAAAGCCATCCTTGTTGATGTCGATCATGTTAAAGGCTTCCTGGATTAATGAGGATCAGTGCAGGGCTAATTTAGCGCCTCAATGAATAATCCAGTTCATCAAAAGATAATTTTGCCGCAACAAAAGCTAATTTGGGATCTGAGAAGCTAATTTGGCATCTGAGAAGCTAACTTGACATCTTGGTACTTTAGACACTAATTTGTACTTTAGAACCTAGAGTGGTACTTTGGACGCCAATTATTTAAAAGCTATTTTTTTAAAGCTAATTTGGCATCTGAGAAGCTAATTCGGCATCTGAAAAGCTAATATGGCATCTGAGAAGCTAATTTGACATCTGAAAAGCTAATTCGGCATCTGAGAAGCTAATTCGGCATCTGAGAAGCTAATTTGGCATTTGAGAAGCTAATTTGGCATCTGAGAAGCTAATTCGGCATCTGAGAAGCTAATTCGGCATCTGAGAAGCTAATTTGGCATCTGAGAAGCTAATTTGGCATCTGAGAAGCTAATTTGGCATCTGAGAAGCTAATTCGGCATCTGAGTAGCACATTTGGCATCTGAGAAGCTAATTCGGCATCTGAAAAGCTAATATGGCATCTGAGAAGCTAATTTGACATCTGAAAAGCTAATTTGGCATTTGAGAAGCTAATTTGGCATCTGAGAAGCTAATTCGGCATCTGAGAAGCTAATTTGGCATTTGAGAAGCTAATTTGGCATCTGAGAAGCTAATTTGGCATCTGAGAAGCTAATTCGGCATCTGAGTAGCACATTTGGCATCTGAGAGGCTAATTTGGCATTTGAGAAGCTATTTCGGCATCTTGGTACTTGAGAACTTAGTCTAGCATTTGAGAAGCTAATTTGGCATTTGAGAAGCTAATTTGGCATCTGAGAAGCTAATTTGGCATCTGAGAAGCTAATTTGGCATCTGAGAAGCTAATTTGGCATCTGAGAAGCTAATTTGGCATCTGAGTAGCACATTTGGCATCTGAGAGGCTAATTTGGCATTTGAGAAGCTAATTCGGCATCTGAAAAGCTAATTCGGCATCTGAAAAGCTAATTCGGCATCTGAAAAGCTAATTTGGCATCTGAGAAGCTAATTTGGCATCTGAGAAGCTAATTAGGCCGCTACAAACGACAGAATTTCTTTAAAAAAGAAGCCTATCAAAACATCAAGAAAATCACGGAATGCAAGTCAAGAACACATAGCCGGACTACTATTAGTAAGTAAATAGCAAATTTAGACTAAATTGGTATTTTTGAACTATTTGGCAAATAACCACTATTAGCATACCAGCTTCAAGTCCCGCAAGACATGGAATCAAAAACTCAAGGAAAAAACATTGGCGCTATGCTTAGCTAAACACACAAGTGACTTGTTAACTACTAAGCCGCATGTTACAGACTAAGCTAATTACAAAAGCATTTCCCTGTTAACTGGTTCGTTGGTTTGTTACAACGGCTGAATTTCTGCTTTTGCACAGAAAACTGCAAGTTAACTTGCGAAGAAATTTCTTGGCAAGAGAAATAAAGAAGTAAGACGCAGATACAGATGCAGATGCAGCAGCGATTCACAGAATATTGAAGTTTTGAACAGCGCACCATGGGTAAAACTGCTTTAGTGGCCAATTTTAATGGGGCGATTGAGGTACGCTACACGGAGCAAGGAGATACGAGTATATTCGGAGTCCGAGAAGAAAAATGAGGAAAGGAAAGGAGAGGAGAGGGAAACTAGAGAAGAAAGGAGAGAAAAAAGAAAAGAAGACGAGAGAAGCGAGGAAACGAGAGAAGACGGAAGGAGAGGAGAGAGATGAGAAAAGAGATGGGATGAGATAGGAGATGAGAGGAGAGAGGAGACGAGACAAGAGAGGAGACAAGAGAGATCAGAGGAGAGTAGAGGAGAGTAGAGGAGAGTAGAGGAGAGGAGAATAAAGTAGAGGAGAGGAGATCAGAGGAGAGGAGAGGAGAGTAGAGAAGAGTAGAGGAGAGTAGAGTAGAGTAGAGGAGAGGAGAGTAGAGGAGAGTAGAGGAGAGTAGAGGAGAGGAGAGGAGAGGAGATCAGAGGAGAGGAGAGAAGAAGAGAGTAGAGTAGAGTAGAGTAGAGGAGAGGAGATCAGAGGAGAGGAGAGGAGAGTAGAGTAAAGTAGAGGAGAGGAGATCAGAGGAGAGGAGATCAGAGGAGAGGAGAGTAGAGTAGAGTAGAGGAGAGGAGAGTAGAGGAGAGGAGAGTAGAGGAGAGGAGAGTAGAGGAGAGGAGAGGAGGAGAGTAGAGGTGAGGAGAGTAGAGGAGAGTAGAGTAAAGTAGAGGAGAGGAGATCAGAGGAGAGGAGAGTAGAGGAGAGGAGAGTAGAGGAGAGTAGAGTAAAGTAGAGGAGAGGAGATCAGAGGAGAGGAGAGTAGAGGAGAGGAGAGGAGAGGAGAGGAGAGGAGAGGAGAGTAGAGAAGAGTAGAGGAGAGTAGAAGAGAGTAGAGTAGAGTAGAGGAGAGGAGAGTAGAGGAGAGTAGAGGAGAGTAGAGGAGAGGAGAGGAGAGGAGATCAGAGGAGAGGAGAGAAGAAGAGAATAGAGTAGAGTAGAGTAGAGGAGAGGAGATCAGAGGAGAGGAGAGGAGAGTAGAGTAAAGTAGAGGAGAGGAGATCAGAGGAGAGGAGATCAGAGGAGAGGAGAGTAGAGTAGAGGAGAGTAGAGTAGAGGAGAGGAGAGTAGAGGAGAGGAGAGTAGAGGAGAGGAGAGGAGGAGAGTAGAGGAGAGGAGAGTAGAGGAGAGTAGAGTAAAGTAGAGGAGAGGAGATCAGAGGAGAGGAGAGTAGAGGAGAGGAGAGGAGAGGAGAGGAGAGGAGAGTAGAGGAGAGTAGAGGAGAGGAAAGGAGAGGAGAGTAGAGTAAAGTAGAGGAGAGGAGATCAGAGGAGAGGAGAGTAGAGTAGAGGAGAGGAGAGGAGAGGAGAGTAGAGGAGAGGAGACGAGAGAGGAGACGGGACGAGAGAGGAGAGGAGACAAGTGGGATAGGAAAGACTGATACCAGAGGAGAGGAGAGAGTGACACATGGAGAGAAGACGAGAGAAGAGATGAGACGGGGAGAGAAGACGAGAGATAAGACGAGAGAGGAGAGGATAGAACTATCTAATCCAACGTCAGACACATCGACATTGCTAGCAAATGGATAATTTTACACTACACCGACATTTGGCCAACGTAGAGAGACGAGAGGGGTAGAGAAGAGCTGGCAGAGATGAGCCAGAGAACAGGGGGCGGGGGCAGGGCACCGAGGCCAGTGTCGCGGCAACAGCCAGAGAACAGGGGGCGGGGGCAGGGCACCGAGGCCAGTGTCGCGGCAACAGCCAGAGAACAGGGGGCGGGGGCAGGGCCAGTGTCGCGGCAACAGCCAGAGAACAGGGGGCGGGGGCAGGGCCAGTGTCGCGGCAACAGCCAGAGAAGTTCTCTACGAATTCCGTCCAGCGGGCAGCATTGATGCGCAGCGCAAACTGAGAGAAGTCCAGAAGCGTCATGCAACAGTCAAACACACCAACTAGTCTAGCAGGACGAAAGGCGTAGAGAACTTCTCCTTCGTTTAAAGCTGATTCAAAGTATGCCTGTCAGTCTGTCAGTGTTTCGGAGAATGGGCAGCCGCTCAGGAGTCGCGGACCCCTCCCAGCTTATATAGACAGTTTTCTGGCGTGCAGATTCTCTTATGCTGGATATTAAATTGCAATATTGGTGGTAGGCCACATCGTTAATCCTGCCAATAAAGGATTTCAGTTAGGCGCCAGCAAGGATTAGGGGGGGGGGGGGAAGCAAGCGGAGACGGGTCCAATAATCCCACGGCTATTAACTGGGATCACGAACTCATCAAAACGCGAGGCAAAAAAATTGAAAAATTAATTCAAGATTTTTCAAGATTTTAATTACACTCAGGTATAAGCATGGGCGGGATTATTTTATTTGCTCATTTTCTTCCTTTAATGTGCCAACTGCAAAAACCCCATTTAGTCTGTCTGCGACATGACGCCATGCCTCTCTCTGACCTTTCGGTCGGCGTGCCTTCCTTCTGTCAGGCTTCTTAGCTTTCACAGTAGGCGTCCTTGTTGTCAGCTGACAAATTTAGATCCCTCCAAACCTCTTCGTTGTCTTCCATTTTTTTAAAACCCCATGAAAACGATACCTAGACAAAGAAACGTCCTCAAAACGTTGTAAAATCACTGAGTTGCGTCTAAAGCATATCTTTTTAATTAGAATCGCATTTTGCATTTACAACAACTCTTTTAGTGAGTTATTTCTGAATGACTCTAGCGATTCTTGTCACGGTAACGATTTTAACAGCCTTCTATTCCCTTTGATCGCTCCTTGTGTCTAATCTCACAAGAACACATGCGCGCAAACAGATGACACAAAACTGACCTTGAACTCCTGAACCGACTGCTCGGAGAACATGCTGAATACATTGCTGGTGTAGCGCTGGGTGCGCTGCCTCGGTCCGCGACGCTTGGCTGCAGCTTTGGACATGTTTGCTTTAACTTTTATTTAAATTGTATTACAACTGATGAAAATTTAGCCTTTGCAAGCTGCTTTTAGATAAGCTGAAATTGTTATATGTAATGTGCTTTTTACTGCTCTTCATTGTTTGTAATATTTTGCAGTACCGAGTTTACCTAATTGTTTTTGTAACAATTAATTCCATAGTGTAAAAATCAATACTTGTAGGAAGGCCTTGAACATTTAACTCTGCATTGCTTCAGTTTGCCTTGTGCAATGGAAACCAACATTAGCTGGGATAATTGAGGGTGTGTGACAACTCCCCAGTTCTTAGACTGAACAGCCATATGCAGCCTTCAGATGTGCATCGCATGCACCATGCAAAATCTGCCACTGAGCTGCTGGTTGCACATAACGGTGTTTCATACACACAAATTAGTTAATTAGTAAACTAATAGTATAAAATTAAGTCTAAGATTGCAAACTTACTAACCATTTGCCTTAAGAATTTTTATTAGAATATAGACATTTATAACCAATATATATTGGTATTATTTTCTATAAAAGTTGTCCTAAATTATTAAACAAGAAATGCTTTATAAAATTGGTTTAACAATGCAATATAAGAATCTAATGATAGATATTACTACATTGTTGTTTATAAATTCTTTGTAAAGACTTGTTGCCCTCCAACTTGTGCTGCTATTAATGGTATTGCTTACGAGGTATTTTCAAAAACAAATGTCAGTGGCTGGATACCTCTGCTCAAGCAAACGTGGCAAACCTGATTTTTCAGCGTGTTTTACATTGCCATATTGGGACTTATCAGCTGAAAATTTAAGTCAATCCTTTGCATTATTTTAGCACTAGCAGTAGTTGAAGCAAACTACTTGTTCCAAGGCATTCTGCTACTGCCATGACCCAAGCTTACACTTTTGTTTGTGACATGGTGGGGTATAGCATCCTAGAGATCAAAGATGCCTGAGCCATGGCCCACCCGGACAAGCAGCTGTCAGAGGCAAATCTACCACCTTATCCGCCAAGTGACAGACGGCCAGGACACAGAAGATCAGTGCAGGTTCAATGCAAAGGAAACAAGGCAATCTGCAGAGACCATTGCAGCTATGCAAGAGGCTGTCAAGCCTGATCGCCACAAAACCATGGAGGAATTGGCTGAATACTTTGACCTGTCTGTCAGCATAGTCCACACAATCCTGCATGCAGATCTTGGACTATCCAAGAAGAGCAAGCGCTGGGGGTCCCTTGGCTGCTATTGCTGGAGCAGAAAGCATGAGGAGTTTTCTGGAGAGATACTTGATCCATGTACTTCCTTATCTGCTGTATTTGCCAGATTTGGCTCCCGCATACTTTTGGCTCTATTGTAAAGCAAAACAAGAGTTATTGGTCATCTAGCTTGCTAACAACTCAGTCAGGAACATGTTGGAACAGGTTGTGCAAGGTCTTCCAGCAGAAGCCCTAGACCTGGCCTTCAGGAAGTGAATAGATCCCTGCAAAAAGTGCATCGAACTTGAGGGAGATTATGTTGAAAAAGTGTGAAAATAGAACTGTGTACCTGCTTAGGGAGCTAAGATATGAGGTCATTGACATTTGTTTTTGAATACACCTTATATCTATTCAATTTTTATGCTTTTACTTTGGGTTTATTTACTTTGACAGCATTAATTCTTTGTAGTTAGCTAGTAAATTACTGATAATAAAACACTATTAGCTCAATTGAAAATTTTATAAGGCAAAGACCAAGAATAAGTTGACTTAACTAATAAGATCAAAAGAATCAAAATTGATAGTAAGATAGACAGCCAACCACTATCTCAGCTGCTACCCTATAGCTACCATTACTAAACAAAAGGTTAGCAAATAAATAACTCTGTAAGAAAGAATTTTTTAAATATATATATATATATATATATGGCTTTCACTAGGATGACAATAAATTACACCATCTTTTATAGATAAAGCTTATTAAAAAAAGGTGCTATTTACAACAAATGGAAAAGCCAAGGGTTTTTGCATTCTTAAATTAAATTAAAATTGTAAGTTTCCATATCAAGGTCATTCTAAAATATAGAGCAAAAAGTAATAGGCCTATGCAAAACTATTTTTCTCATAGCCTACCTTTTAGTTTTAATTTTGTATTAATTAAATAAACTTGCTTTTAACTTGCTAATTGTAACTTGCTAATTGCTTTTGGTTTTACTTTTTAGCATTTGGTTTTATTTTTTAGCACATTAGCTTTGTATTTTTAAGTCAGGAAAAACATGTATAATTTGCTAAATTAACTGGTTTTAATGAAAAATAGCAAAATATTCTCCTATAGTCCCATGAGTCCCTTAATGCAATTTAAGCATAAGGTTAACTTTAATGTTCCAAATATTTTGGCTAGGTTTGTACATTCCCTGTGTGGCTATGCATTAAGGTCTTAGCCCTAATAGGTGTGAAGTACACAATAACTAAATTTATATATGTATATATTATACAATATATACAATTATATATTACATATAACAATATAACTATAAAGTAATATTTTGATTATATAAGATTTATTTTTATCAATAGATTAAATTAGGAATAAGAAAGTTGAAAATGATATATTCTTAACAACTGACTAACACAGTAGGCCCCCATATCTCATCTTGGAGACTAGAGTTAACTGACACACAGAAATAACAATAAACACAAACAACAAGCCCATATAGGTAGCATTGCAAATTGTATTGACTAATTTCTTTTTATAAATTATAAATAAATTCTAACTCAATTTCTATTAATTTTATTTCATTAACAACTTTTAAAATATAAGCCTGGAATTAAAAATCCTAGCAGCTACAAAATACATTCTTTACGCCTTCAATTCATTAATTCACTCTAGGCATAGTGACAAAGCTTATTTCTTGAAACTTGGAAGCATAATCCATACAATACCATGTATTATCTAAGAAGGCCCTCTTCTATTCTGGGCTGGCCAATGGTCCAATTCATAAAAAACTAATGACAATGAGCTAAATATTACTGCGTAGCTTTATTAGTCCATATTGCTACAGCTACATCTTTAATTTTTTAAAAAAGCAACGAACAACTTGGTCTTCCACAGCTCAATTAATTGATATATTGAACTATTGTAAGTTTAATTTTCACAGGAAACCTACCTCATTTTGAAAAAAAGTATTAAATTTCTCATACACGTTAAAACAAATCAAATTTACTTATCAATTAAGCTTGCAGTTTTATAGTAAAGCTTGAATCAATTTTTCTTATTTTTAGTCTATAACATAAAATTTAATAACTAACTAACTAGTGTTAACTATATTTATTACAAGTGCAGTGCACCAAAGTCATAAATAAAATTTTAAGAAAAAGTCTGCAGATAACTTCAAAACTTAAATTTTATAACATTCAGAAGCCACATCTACATTTAAACAGTTTGCAGGCTTTATTTCATGCATTACACGTATGCATATGTCAGTGGCGGATCCTGGGGGGGGGGGGGCAAGGGGGCCATGGCCCCCCCTCAGCTGCCTCGAAAAAAATTCTGCTCTTGGTCTTTGGCCCCCTTCTAAGTAAGTAAAGGGCTTGGGCCTTGGGGTGGGTTCCTACTCGGGGCAGGGGCAGGGCTCAGACAGAGACCTGTTATTCATTAATTTTTCGCTATTTTTACAAACCATCCCACATCGCCTTGATTTGCCAATTGCCATCCTTGTTTAACTGCTGCGACTTGTCTATACAGAGGACAGTACATGTAGTTTGAATCTCTCGCTAAACTCTCTCCTGAGTTTAGTCTCCTGAGTCTCCTGAGTCCTCATTTTGAATGATTGCTTCTGCCAGTTAATACTTGTAACTTAAAAGTATGAAAAAAGTTGGCCCCCCCTCAAGAAATTCCTGGATCCGCGCCTGGCATATGTAGTTTAGGAATAGTATATCAACAGGGGTACCGCCACGGAGCAGTAAACGCTATGGGAGGATATTGTCCTCCGTCCCACCGTGTGATCCGTTATGTATATCAATAAATTTGTTTAGGCCCGCAAAAAACATTCGCGGCGCTCTGCTCCCCGTCGGTAGTAAGTAGGCCCCAAAATACATATACTGTACGTGTGCATGTAATAATAACGCAAGCGGCGCCAAAATGAGGGCTAACAGCACCTATTTGAAAATTAATTTGATGGTGACATGTATATGTACATATTATGATGATGGGACAAAAAATTACACAGGAGTAAGCTAGCTAGTGACTAAAATATGAAAATATGGCAACGAAATTACACGTTACATGTACATTATGACAGTAAATACATGTAGCTCTTTCCGTGAACACGTACAGTATCCATGCATGAGCTTGTACACACATGTACATGTACGTACATGTACAGGAGTCGATCGGAGGAATGGAAAGAATTGCCTCATAGGGCAGAGTTACAGGGCGATGTCACTGAAATTGCGTTGTTTCAAAGTACCCATGACACTTCTAGTCCTCCTGCCAAATATTGATCTATCGAGATGCACATACGTACATGTACAGTATGCCTTCTTTTTTTAAATATGGCAATGTACAAGCCGCGTAAAAGTTCCCCAAAACTAAATGCACAATTTACGTCTTTTCTAAACACCAACGATTTTTTATTGAATTCTACTATTCTGATTATAGCATGCAGATAAACAAATGAAATAAATTTAAAAGTTCCGGGTTTGCAATCAAGTCTCTTTTGGGATTTGTCACTTTTAGAGGGGCTCGGAATGAATTTCCCGGCGCGAATGCCAGGCAAATTTTCCCTCTTAACGAGCATTCGACCACGGCTGTCCTGTAAACCGCAAAGGGATTAGAGAGTGGGGTAAACCGATTTACACTGCCACAAAAACAGGGCGCACAGCTTCAGCTAGGAATTGCGAATATTATTACTATGTGGCCATATTTTCTTTATGAAAATTCTACGCAAAAAAACTCCTTTGATAATCAATGAAGATGGGCATACAGTATAATGCTACTCTTGATTCCAACTGCTGTAAAAATGCACCAAGAGACAGGGGCGTCCAGAAAGAGGCAGGGGCGCCCACCAAGAGACAGGGGCGCCCACCAAGAGACAGGGGCGCCCACCAAGAGACAGGGGGCACCCATCAAGAGACAGAGGCAGCCATCAAGAGACAGGGGCACCCATCAAGAGACAGGGGCACCCACCAAGAGACAAGGGCACCCATCAAGAGACAGGGGCACCCATCAAGAGACAGGGGCACCCATCAAGAGACAGGGGCACCCACCAAGAGACAAGGGCACCCATCAAGAGACAAGGGCACCCACCAAGAGACAGGTGCACCCACCAAGAGACAAGGGCACCCATCAAGAGACAGGGGCACCCATCAAGAGACAGGGGCACCCACCAAGAGACAGGGGCACCCACCAAGAGACAAGGGCACCCATCAAGAGACAGGGGCACCCATAAAGAGACAGGGGGCCCACCAAGAGACAGGGGACACCCACCAAGAGACAGGGGGCACCCATCAAGAGACAGGGGGCACCCATCAAGAGACAAGGGCACCCATCAAGAGACAGGGCACCCACCAAGAGACAAGGGCACCCATCAAGAGACAAGGGCACCCATCAAGAGACAGGGCACCCACCAAAAGACAGGGGGCACCCATCAAGAGACAAGGGCACCCATCAAGAGACGGGCACCCATAAAGAGACAGGGGGCCCACCAAGAGACAGGGGACACCCACCAAGAGACAGGGGCACCCATCAAGAGACAAGGGCACCCATCAAGAGACAGGGGCACCCATCAAGAGACAGGGGGCACCCATCAAGAGACAGGGGGCACCCATCAAGAGACAGGGGGCACCCATCAAGAGACAAGGGCACCCATCAAGAGACAAGGGCACCCATCAAGAGACAGGGGCACCCATCAAGAGACAGGGGGCACCCATCAAGAGACAGGGGCACCCATCAAGAGACAGGGGCACCCATCAAGAGACAGGGGGCACCCATCAAGAGACAGGGGGCACCCATCAAGAGACAGGGGCACCCATCAAGAGACAGGGGGCACCCATCAAGAGACAGGGGGCACCCATCAAGAGACAGGGGGCACCCATCAAGAGACAGGGGCACCCATCAAGAGACAGGGGCACCCATCAAGAGACAGGGGTGCCCATCAAGAGACAGGGGGCACCCATCAAGAGACAGGGGCACCCATCAAGAGACAGGGGGCACCCATCAAGAGACAGGGGCACCCATCAAGAGACAGGGGCACCCATCAAGAGACAGGGGCACCCATCAAGAGACAGGGGCACCCATCAAGAGACTGGGGCACCCATCAAGAGACAGGGGGCACCCATCAAGACACAGGGGCGCCCACCAAGACACAGGGGCGCCCACCAAGAGACAGGGGCGCCCACCAAGACACAGGGGCACCCACCAAGACACAGGGGCGCCCATCAAGAGACAAGGGCACCCATCAAGAGACAAGGGCACCCATCAAGAGACAAGGGCACCCATCAAGAGATAGGGGCGCCCATCAAGAGACAAGGGCACCCATCAAGAGACAGGGGCACCCATCAAGAGACAGGGGGCACCCATCAAGAGACAGGGGCACCCATCAAGAGACAGGGGGCACCCATCAAGAGACAGGGGCACCCATCAAGAGACAGGGGCACCCATCAAGAGACAGGGGGCACCCATCAAGAGACAGGGGGCACCCATCAAGAGACAGGGGCACCCATCAAGAGACAGGGGGCACCCATCAAGAGACAGGGGGCACCCATCAAGAGACAGGGGCACCCATCAAGAGACAGGGGCACCCATCAAGAGACAGGGGGCACCCATCAAGAGACAGGGGCACCCATCAAGAGACAGGGGCACCCATCAAGAGACAGGGGCACCCATCAAGAGACAGG
>NIVC01000594.1:351137-363637 GCA_002269645.1 Macrostomum lignano
CAGCTGGGAGCTGCTCGGCGTGCCCCGTCATTGTGCTGGCGAACAAGCAGGACCTGCCCATGGCTTTGCCGAGCTGGTCCGTGGCGGCCGGTCTGCAGATGGAGATGCTGGAGCGGCTGGGGCATCCGACGCACGTGCACCGCACTGTGGGCAGCTCCGGCGACGGAGTGCTGACGGCTCTGCACGTCTTGGCTCGGCTGGTCCGGCAGCGGAGACGGAACGGCTGCTGATGACCGACACTGAGATGGAGACTTGAGCGCGTGTTTGGCTGTGCGTGCGGAGACTGTGCCTTAGTTGTGCGATTGACTGTGCTTGGAGATGGCGTATTGACTAAGTACTGGATATTTGGTAATGCACGGTACTAGATATTGTGTACAGGATGCTGAGTATCAGATAATGGGTACAGAAGGCTGACTACGGGATTAATGAATTTTGTACGGGATGCTAAGTACCAGAAACTATTTACTAGATGTAAAGTACCAGCTATTGTGTACATGTACAGGATGCTGAGTACCAGCTATTGTGTACATGTACAGGATGCTGAGTACCAGATATTGTGTAACATGTACAGGATGCTGAGTACCAGCTATTGTGTACATGTACAGGATGCTGAGTACCAGCTATTGTGTACATGTACAGGATGCTAAGTACCAGATAATGCGTATATGTACAGGATGCTTGAGCACCAGACATTGTGTACAGGATGCTGAGTACCAGATATTGTGTAACATGTACAGGATGCTGAGCACCAGCTATTGTGTACATGTACAGGATGCTGAGTACCAGATATTGTGTAACATGTACAGGATGCTGAGAACCAGATATTGTGTACATGTACAGGATGCTGAGTACCAGATATAGTGTACATTATATTAAGTCGAGAGTATAGTGCCAATACCCAATTCACTGTCATGGTCAGACGATCTGATTCAAACCAGATGACCCTCATCCTCGATCCTGTTCCCTACAATGTTCCACAGCTTGTACCTGCATTATAAAACTCATTTCTAAATATACATTAGTGCATTCATACTCGATTAATTTTCTGCCAAAGCAGGTTACCAACTCGTCGGGCCCATTGAAGAAACTCTCTTCCCGAATAGCTTGAGCAGCCGGATCTCGAGAACAATCTTGAATCTTTCAGCCCCTCCGGCTGCATTGTGGGCGAGTTTCTCATAGTCTGCTTTAGTGCTTCTGTACTGCGTACCTTGTGTAGAAAATGTTGCCTACAATCAGGAAGAAACCCGGCTGTTCACGGGTACAGCGCTACATCAAAGAGAAGCTGCAGTGACGGACAGGCAAGAAAGAAAAAAGGAAATGGGTTGGCTACTCCGCCGCTAGCGACTCAATTTTAGTGAGTAGAAAAAGAAAACTTCTATCGAAAAAGATTTTCTATACAAAGTAGAAGAGCAGAAGTTCGCAGTGTCTTGGGTTACAGCTAGGGTTAGGGTGAACTCAATGCCTTTGACCAGCTTTCATTAATGATATTGCAGGATAAAATCGATGTGAGTAGAGCTTTTTAATGAGGCCTTTCTGCACTCTGCACTCTGACTCCACCCTGACATTTTATATGCATGCGCTCCACCTCTCTCCCAAGCCCTCTCTACCTCTGACTCCACCTCTCTCCCAATCCCACTCTACCCTCTGACTCCACCTCTCTCCCAATCCCACTCTACCTCTGACTCCACCTCTCTCCCAATCCCACTCTACCTCTGACTCCACCTCTCTCCCAATCCCACTCTACCCTCTGACTCCACCTCTCTCCCAATCCCACTCTACCTCTGACTCCACCTCTCTCCCAATCCCACTCTACCCTCTGACTCCACCTCTCTCCCAATCCCACTCTACCTCTGACTCCACCTCTCTCCCAATCCCACTCTACCCTCTGACTCCACCTCTCTCCCAACCCCACTCTACCCTCTGACTCCACCTCTCTCCCAATCCCACTCTACCCTCTGACTTCACCTCTCTCCCAATCCCACTCTACCTCTGACTCCACCTCTCTCCCAATCCCACTCTACCTCTGACTCCACCTCTCTCCCAATCCCACTCTACCTCTGACTCCACCTCTCTCCCAATCCCACTCTACCCTCTGACTCCACCTCTCTCCCAATCCCACTCTACCTCTGACTCCACCTCTCTCCCAATCCCACTCTACCCTCTGACTCCACCTCTCTCCCAATCCCACTCTACCTCTGACTCCACCTCTCTCCCAATCCCACTCTACCCTCTGACTCCACCTCTCTCCCAATCCCACTCTACCCTCTGACTCCACCTCTCTCCCAATCCCACTCTACCCTCTGACTCCACCTCTCTCCCAATCCCACTCTACCCTCTGACTCCACCTCTCTCCCAATCCCACTCTACCCTCTGACTCCACCTCTCTCCCAACCCCACTCTACCCTCTGACTCCACCTCTCTCCCAATCCCACTCTACCCTCTGACTTCACCTCTCTCCCAATCCCACTCTACCCTCTGACTCCACCTCTCTCCCAATCCCACTCTACCTCTGACTCCACCTCTCTCCCAATCCCACTCTACCTCTGACTCCACCTCTCTCCCAATCCCACTCTACCCTCTGACTCCACCTCTCTCCCAATCCCACTCTACCTCTGACTCCACCTCTCTCCCAATCCCACTCTACCCTCTGACTCCACCTCTCTCCCAATCCCACTCTACCTCTGACTCCACCTCTCTCCCAATCCCACTCTACCCTCTGACTCCACCTCTCTCCCAACCCCACTCTACCCTCTGACTCCACCTCTCTCCCAATCCCACTCTACCCTCTGACTCCACCTCTCTCCCAATCCCACTCTACCCTCTGACTCCACCTCTCTCCCAATCCCACTCTACCCTCTGACTCCACCTCTCTCCCAACCCCACTCTACCCTCTGACTCCACCTCTCTCCCAATCCCACTCTACCCTCTGACTTCACCTCTCTCCCAATCCCACTCTACCCTCTGACTCCACCTCTCTCCCAATCCCACTCTACCCTCTGACTCCACCTCTCACCATGACACTATTTATTTGTTTTTGAGTCTCCAGACAGACGCACAACATCTCACATTATTCGATAAACACCCACGCACAGAGTCGCCAAATGATAAGATATGACAGCACCCCTTCCTCTGAAGCCGTTGCATCCAGCAGCAAATGAGAAAGCGTTAAGTCCTTGAGCACTACAAAAATAGAGAATTTATGACAGGCGTGGGTGTTAACTGTTAATTGCATTTATTATTAGTATTTCCATTGAGTGTGCATGCAACTGGCGCTCTAGAGAGAGCTTAATTTGAAGACTATCCAACAATTAATGCCAGTCAATAATCGTTCTCCGAGAATGCGAGATCCATTGGCTCTGAAAAGTACATCAATCTAGCTGCGATTTTAAATGTACATTTCAGAGTTAGTAGCATAAAATCCCCAACTGCGTAAATCCTGAAAAATTCTCCTCACTTGCTAGTCCGGAAGTCTGTGCAGAGAAATATATTCTTTGATCAGATTTAACTATGCAGAATACAGTAGATAAGAGAGGGTAGATAGGAGAGGGTAGTAAAGGAGAGGGTAGATAGGAGAGGGTAGAGGGGAGAGGGTAGATAGGAGAGGGTAGATAGGAGAGGGTAGTAAAGGAGAGGGTAGATAGGAGAGGGTAGAGGGGAGAGGGTAGATAGGAGAGGGTAGATAGGAGAGGGTAGATAGGAGAAGGTAGATAGGAGGAGGGTAGATAGGAGGAGGTAGATAGGAGAGGTAGATAGGAGAGGGTAGATAGGAGAAGGTAGATAGGAGAGGGTAGATAGGAGAATGTAGATAGGAGAAGGTAGATAGGAGAAGGTAGATAGAAGGTAGATAGGAGAAGGTAGATAGGAGAGGGTAGATAGGAGAAGGTAGATAGGAGGAGGGTAGATAGGAGGAGGTAGATAGGAGAGGTAGATAGGAGAGGGTAGATAGGAGAAGGTAGATAGGAGAGGGTAGATAGGAGAATGTAGATAGGAGAAGGTAGATAGGAGAAGGTAGATAGAAGGTAGATAGGAGAAGGTAGATAGGAGAGGGTAGATAGGAGAAGGTAGACAGGAGGAGGGTAGATAGGAGGAGGTAGATAGGAGAGGGTAGATTGGAGAGTGTAGATAGGAGAAGGTAGATAGGAGGAGGGTAGATAGGAGGAGGTAGATAGGAGAGGTAGATAGGAGAGGGATAGGATAGATAGGAGAAGGTAGATAGGAGAGGGTAGATAGGAGAAGGTAGATAGGAGAAGGTAGATAGAAGGTAGATAGGAGAAGGTAGATAGGAGAAGGTAGATAGGAGAAGGTAGATAGGAGAAGGTAGATAGGAGAAGGTAGATAGAAGGTAGATAGGAGAAGGTAGATAGGAGAGGGTAGATAGGAGAAGGTAGATAGGAGGAGGGTAGATAGGAGGAGGTAGATAGGAGAGGTAGATAGGAGAGGGTAGATAGGAGAAGGTAGATAGGAGAGGGTAGATAGGAGAATGTAGATAGGAGAAGGTAGATAGGAGAAGGTAGATAGGAGAGGGTAGATAGAAGAGGGTAGATAGGAGAGGGTAGATAGGAGAGGGTAGATAGGAGATGGTAGATAGGAGAAGGTAGATAGGAGAAGGTAGATAGGAGAAGGTAGATAGGAGAAGGTAGATAGAAGGTAGATAGGAGAAGGTAGATAGGAGAAGGTAGATAGGAGGAGGGTAGATAGGAGGAGGTAGATAGGAGAGGTAGATAGGAGAGGGTAGATAGGAGAAGGTAGATAGGAGAGGGTAGATAGGAGAATGTAGATAGGAGAAGGTAGATAGGAGAAGGTAGATAGAAGGTAGATAGGAGAAGGTAGATAGGAGAGGGTAGATAGGAGAAGGTAGACAGGAGGAGGGTAGATAGGAGGAGGTAGATAGGAGAGGGTAGATTGGAGAGTGTAGATAGGAGAAGGTAGATAGGAGGAGGGTAGATAGGAGGAGGTAGATAGGAGAGGTAGATAGGAGAGGGTAGATAGGAGAAGGTAGATAGGAGAGGGTAGATAGGAGAAGGTAGATAGGAGAAGGTAGATAGAAGGTAGATAGGAGAAGGTAGATAGGAGAAGGTAGATAGGAGAAGGTAGATAGGAGAAGGTAGATAGGAGAAGGTAGATAGAAGGTAGATAGGAGAAGGTAGATAGGAGAGGGTAGATAGGAGAAGGTAGATAGGAGGAGGGTAGATAGGAGGAGGTAGATAGGAGAGGTAGATAGGAGAGGGTAGATAGGAGAAGGTAGATAGGAGAGGGTAGATAGGAGAATGTAGATAGGAGAAGGTAGATAGGAGAAGGTAGATAGGAGAGGGTAGATAGAAGAGGGTAGATAGGAGAGGGTAGATAGGAGAGGGTAGATAGGAGATGGTAGATAGGAGAAGGTAGATAGGAGAAGGTAGATAGGAGAAGGTAGATAGGAGAAGGTAGATAGAAGGTAGATAGGAGAAGGTAGATAGGAGAAGGTAGATAGGAGAAGGTAGATAGGAGAAGGTAGATAGGAGAAGGTAGATAGGAGAGGTAGATAGGAGGAGGGTAGATAGGAGGAGGTAGATAGGAGAGGGTAGATAGGAGAATGTAGATAGGAGAAGGTAGATAGGAGAAGGTAGATAGGAGAAGGTAGATAGGAGAAGGTAGATAGGAGAGGGTAGATAGGAGAGGGTAGATAGGAGAAGGTAGATAGGAGAAGGTAGATAGGAGAAGGTAGATAGGAGAAGGTAGATAGGAGAAGGTAGATAGGAGAAGGTAGATAGGAGAGGGTAGATAGGAGAAGGTAGATAGGAGAGGGTAGATAGAAGAGGGTAGATAGGAGAGGGTAGATAGGAGAGGGTAGATAGGAGATGGTAGATAGGAGAGGGTATACAGGAGAGGGTATACAGGAGAGGGTAGATAGGAGAGGGTATACAGGAGAGGGAGGAGAAGGGTTAGATATGAGAGGGTAGATAGGAGAGAGTAGACAGGGGAGCGAGGGGAGGAAAGGCCAGAGACAATGTGCGGTAGACAGTGGGAAGAGTACATGGTTGTCATTCCAGCCTACGAGAGTCAAGGACAGCATGTTGCATAAACTGGAACAAATTGGTTAATCGCCAAACCGCCTCTGCCATAATCCCATCTACAAACATCCAACTCAGTCAAATTGATAACGCATTTTCCTCTCCTCTGAACACAGTGTTTCATGTCAGAACGAGTTCTCCCATTAACGATCCGCCAATTCCTAACTAAGTGCTTGAAAGCTCAAGCGTGACCTTGGTTGAAAGGCCTGACGGTATCCCGTAAGGGAATAGTATAGTTATAGCAAACTCAGTCCTATAGTATTGACAATCGGGTGATTCTGTACAGAGCCTCATCTCTCCTGCTAAAGCTCTCCGTTCTATTTTATTCCGCACTATTTTCTCGCAGCTTTGACAAGTTCTTGTCAAATAAACTTGTACTTTGAGGCTGATAGTTAAATAGAGTAGAGAGCCGGGAGCTGCAGGAGTGTTTGTGTAGAAAACTATAGCATGCACGCAGCACGTACTTGTGGGGGAGGCAGCTTTGAGGTGCAGCCACCGGGATAAAATTGATTTAGTCCCTGCCTGGGGATCAAGGAAAGGGATCGTGGAGACGGGCGACCTTTTTAAAGCGAAGGGGGAAGGGTAGGAGATTATAACCGGATATGCGAGTAGTCAGATGTAGGGGATAAACACAGTGCTGGGCTCTGCGACTGGGATGCAGCACAACTGCCGGAACTTCTGCGGTTGCCTTTCAAGGTTGAAGACAGACAGGGTTCTCTTCCTTACTTTCTCTCTCTCTATCTCTCTGCATCCACTCTCCTCTCCCCCAGCCTCTCTATCTCTCTGCATCCACTCTCTTCTCTCCCTTAGCCTCTCTATCTCTCTGCATCCACTCTCCTCTCCCCCAGCCTCTCTATCTCTCTGCATCCACTCTCCTCTCCCCCAGCCTCTCTATCTCTCTGCATCCACTCTCCTCTCCCCCAGCCTCTCTATCTCTCTGCATCCACTCTCCTCTCCCTCAGCCTCTCTCTCTCTCTGCATCCACTCTCCTCTCCCCCAGCCTCTCTCTCTCTACATCCACTCTCTTCTCTCCCTTAGCCTCTCTATCTCTCTGCATCCACTCTCCTCTCCCCCAGCCTCTCTATCTCTCTGCATCCACTCTCCTCTCCCCCAGCCTCTCTATCTCTCTGCATCCACTCTCCTCTCCCCCAGCCTCTCTATCTCTCTGCATCCACTCTCCTCTCCCTCAGCCTCTCTCTCTCTCTGCATCCACTCTCTTCTCCCCTAGCCTCTCTATCTCTCTGCATCCACTCTCTTCTCTCCCTTAGCCTCTCTCTCTCTCTGCATCCACTCTCTTCTCCCCTAGCCTCTCTATCTCTCTGCATCCACTCTCTTCTCTCCCTTAGCCTCTCTCTCTCTCTCTCTGCATCCACTCTCTTCTCCCCTAGCCTCTCTATCTCTCTGCATCCACTCTCTTCTCCCCTAGCCTCTCTCTCTCTCTGCATCCACTCTCTTCTCCCCTAGCCTCTCTATCTCTCTGCATCCACTCTCTTCTCTCCCTTAGCCTCTCTCTCTCTCTGCATCCACTCTCTTCTCTCCCTTAGCCTCTCTCTCTCTCTGCATCCACTCTCTTCTCTCCCTTAGTCTCTCGATCTCTCTGCATCCACTCTCCTCTCCCTCAGCCACTCAATCTCTCTGCATCCACTCTCTTCTCTCCCTTAGTCTCTCGATCTCTCTGCATCCACTCTCCTCTCCCTCAGCCACTCTATCTCTCTGCATCCACTCTCTTCTCTTCCTCAGCCTCTCGATCTCTCTGCATCCACTCTCTTCTCTCCCTTAGTCTCTCGATCTCTCTGCATCCACTCTCCTCTCCCTCAGCCTCTCTCTGCATCCACTCTCTTCTCCCTCAGCCTCTCTATCTCTCTGCATCCACTCTCCTCTCCCTCAGCCTCTCTCTGCATCCACTCTCCTCTCCCCCAGCCTCTCTATCTCTCTGCATCCACTCTCCTCTCCCCCAGCCTCTCTATCTCTCTGCATCCACTCTCCTCTCCCTCAGCCTCTCTATCTCGCTGCATCCACTCTCCTCTCCCTCAGCCTCTCTATCTCTCTGCATCCACTCTCTCCTCTCCCCCAGCCTCTCTATCTCTCTGCATCCACTCTCCTCTCCCTCAGCCTCTCTATCTCTCTGCATCCACTCTCCTCTCCCTCAGCCTCTCTCTGCATCCACTCTCCTCTCCCTCAGCCTCTCTATCTCTCTGCATCCAATCTCCTCTCCCCCAGCCTCTCTCTGCATCCACTCTCCTCTCCCTCAGCCTCTCTATCTCTCTGCATCCAATCTCCTCTCCCTCAGCCTCTCTCTGCATCCACTCTCCTCTCCCCCAGCCTCTCTATCTCTCTGCATCCACTCTCCTCTCCCCCAGCCTCTCTATCTCTCTGCATCCACTCTCCTCTCCCTCAGCCTCTCTATCTCTCTGCATCCACTCTCTCCTCTCCCCCAGCCTCTCTATCTCTCTGCATCCACTCTCCTCTCCCCCAGCCTCTCTCTGCATCCACTCTCCTCTCCCTCAGCCTCTCTCTGCATCCACTCTCCTCTCCCTCAGCCTCTCTCTGCATCCACTCTCCTCTCCCTCAGCCTCTCTCTTCATCCACTCTCCTCTCCCTCAGCCTCTCTCTGCATCCACTCTCCTCTCCCTCAGCCTCTCTCTGCATCCACTCTCCTCTCCCTCAGCCTCTCTCTGCATCCACTCTCCTCTCCCTCAGCCTCTCTCTGCATCCACTCTCCTCTCCCTCAGCCTCTCTCTTCATCCACTCTCCTCTCCCTCAGCCTCTCTCTGCATCCACTCTCCTCTCCCTCAGCCTCTCTCTGCATCCACTCTCCTCTCCCTCAGCCTCTCTCTGCATCCACTCTCCTCTCCCTCAGCCTCTCTCTGCATTCAATCTCCTCTCCCCCAGCCTCTCTCTGCATCCACTCTCCTCTCCCCCAGCCTCTCTCTGCATCCACTCTCCTCTCCCTCAGCCTCTCTCTGCATCCACTCTCCTCTTCCTCAGCCTCTATCTGCATCCACTCTCCTCTCCCCCAGCCTCTCTCTGCATCCACTCTCCTCTCCCTCAGCCTCTCTCTGCATCCACTCTCCTCTCCCTCAGCCTCTCTCTGCATCCACTCTCCTCTCCCTCAGCCTCTCTCTGCATCCACTCTCCTCTCCCCAGCCTCTCTCTGCATCCACTCTCCTCTCCCTCAGCCTCTCTCTGCATCCACTCTCCTCTCCCTCAGCCTCTCTCTGCATTCACTCTTCTCTCCCTCAGCCTCTCTCTGCATCCACTCTCCTCTCCCTCAGCCTCTCTCTGCATCCACTCTCCTCTCCCTCAGCCTCTCTCTGCATCCACTCTCCTCTCCCTCAGCCTCTCTCTTCATCCACTCTCCTCTCCCTCAGCCTCTCTCTGCATCCACTCTCCTCTCCCTCAGCCTCTTTCTGCATCCACTTTCTCCTCTCCCTCAGCCTCTCTCTGCATCCACTCTCTCCTCTCTCCCTCAGCCTCTCTCTGCATCCACTCTCTCCCCTCTCCCTCAGCCTCTCTCTGCATCCACTTTCTCCCCTCTCCCTCAGCCTCTCTCTGCATCCACTCTCTCCTCTCTCCCTCAGCCTCTTTCTGCATCCACTTTCTCCTCTCCCTCAGCCTCTCTCTGCATCCACTCTTTTCTCTTTCACAAGTGGACGCAGAAAAGTCAAGCAAACGAATTTCTGCCACCATTTTCTGAAAGAAGTCCTCCTGAACCTTTATTTCTTATTTTCACGACGCAATTTCATTGGGAATGAAGCCATTTCAATCAAAGCCGATTCCCTATCTATCTTTCTATCCCCATTCCCCCACTTGATCCCATTCTCCACCCAACAAGGCATTTTCAATTTCAATCAAACCTCCCTACCAACCCCCGTCGCTTCCCTCTTTCTCGTCTATCTTCGACATTCCGGATGTGGGCGAAAGATAAAGGGGAGGGGGTGGGCAGGAGCGAGGATTTCCAGGAAATGACTTTGATTTTTCAAGCTCTCTGTTCGAATTGCTTCCAGGGAAGATCGAGAGATTGAGAATGTGGAAAGAAGAAGAAGAGATTGAGAGGCTTCAATCGTTTAATTTATCGGCTCTGAGAAAGACGAAGAGCAAAGCAGAAGACGCGAAACAGCGCTGGCGCTAATTTGAAAATTGCAAAACTGTCTGCCCCACTGAAGGCGTCCCTGAGATTGAGAATCGGGCGCTCTTCTGCCAAAGAAATTGCTTTTTTCGCCTTGCTAGGCGCTGCACTTTGTCTGCCTTTTATAAGAAATCAGCGTGGGCAGCTACAGGTCTGTTGTCGGCTGCCAAATCCATTTGTGAGACAGGAGTTTTACAGCTTATTGACACTGAGTTCACAATACTCTGTAGCTGGCGCCCCCTCTGTAGCTGGCGCTCCCTCTGTAGCTGGCGCTCCCTCTGTAGCTGGCGCCCCCCATCTGTAGCTGGCGCTCCCTCTGTAGCTGGCGCCCCCTCTGTAGCTGGCGCCCCTCTGTAGGTGGCGCTCCCTTTGTAGCTGGCGCCCCCTCTGTAGCTGGCGCCCCCCTCTGTAGCTGGCGCCCCCTCTGTAGCTGGCGCCCCCCATCTGTAGCTGGCGCCCCTCTGTAGCCGGCGCCCCTCTGTAGGTGGCGCTCCCTCTGTAGCTGGCGCCCCCTCTGTAGCTGGCGCCCCCTCTGTAGCTGGCGCCCCCTCTGTAGCTGGCGCCCCCCTCTGTAGCTGGCGCCCCTCTGTAGCTGGCGCCCCCCCCTTGTAGCTTGCGCCCCTCTGTAGCTGGCGCCCTTCTCTGTAGCTGGCGCTCCCTCTGTAGCTGGCGCCCCCTCTGTAGCTGGCGCCCCCTCTGTAGCTGGCGCCCCCCTCTGTAGCTGGCGCCCCCCTCTGTAGCTGGCGCCCCTCTGTAGCTGGCGCCCCCCCCTTGTAGCTTGCGCCCCTCTGTAGCTGGCGCCCTTCTCTGTAGCTGGCGCCCCTCTGTAGCTGGCGCCCCTCTGTAGCTGGCGCCCCTCTGTAGCTGGCGCCCTTCTCTGTAGCTTGCGCCCCTCTGTAGCTTGCGCCCCTCTGTAGCTGGCGCCCCTCTGTAGCTGGCGCCCCCTCTGTAGCTGGCGCCCCTCTGTAGCTGGCGCCCCCTCTGTAGCTGGCGCCCCTCTGTAGCTGGCGCCCCCTCTGTAGCTGGCGCCCCTCTGTAGGTGGCGCTCCCTTTGTAGCTGGCGCCCCCTCTGTAGCTGGCGCCCCTCTGTAGCTGGCGCCCCCCCTTGTAGCTTGCGCCCCTCTGTAGCTGGCGCCCCCCATCTGTAGCTGGCGCCCCTCTGTAGCCGGCGCCCCTCTGTAGGTGGCGCTCCCTCTGTAGCTGGCGCCCCCTCTGTAGCTGGCGCCCCCTCTGTAGCTGGCGCCCCCTCTGTAGCTGGCGCCCCCCTCTGTAGCTGGCGCCCCTCTGTAGCTGGCGCCCCCCCCTTGTAGCTTGCGCCCCTCTGTAGCTGGCGCCCTTCTCTGTAGCTGGCGCCCCTCTGTAGCTGGCGCTCCCTCTGTAGCTGGCGCCCCCTCTGTAGCTGGCGCCCCCTCTGTAGCTGGCGCCCCCCTCTGTAGCTGGCGCCCCCTCTGTAGCTGGCGCCCCCTGTAGCTAGCTGGCGCCCCTCTGTAGCTGGCGCCCCTCTGTAGCTGGCGCCCCCTCTGTAGCTGGCGCCTCTCTGTAGCTTAAATGTAGTCTATAGTATTAAAGGGATTGATTAAAGTGACCGCATGGCTAAAAAGGTTATGGACTCGAATTCCAAATGATAGCAAGTGCGTGTTTTGTCCGAGCTGAGCTCAAAAGTTTTTGAGAGACAGCTGGAGCAGCTGGGTGCCCTTGCGAGTGCAGCTTGCTTCTACATCAGTTGTTCACAGAAAGCTCATCGTACTAAACTACTAAGGGAATGGAATACTGAATACTTTTCTGTTAAAATTCCTAAATCTAGCCATCTAGTTTTGAACTCCATGACTGCCGGCACAATTTTTGCGTATATAGCTCAACAGGGCTTGTATGGCCTTTTCCTGGTCTTTCTATTCGCACATTAGCTGGCTTATTTCTGTAATGCTTGTAGCGAACCAATTCTCCATCCACCCTGACTGACCGTTTGGTAGGCAATTAACTCAAGGCGGCTGTGTCGGGGGGGGGGCAAATCCTCTACCCTCTGAGTCCTGAGAGGCTGCGGGCTGTTGTTGACTCTGGAGATGAGGACTGCAGCGATCCAGTGATTGGGTGTTGGGTGCGGCTCTGCTTGAAGCCTTGCTGATAGCCTGGCGCTGATGAGATAGTCGGATAAGGGATGAGATACTTGTGAGACAGGGATGAGATACTGGTGAGACAGGGATGAGATACTGTTGAGACAGGGATGAGATACTGGTGAGACAGGGATGAGATACTGGTGAGACAGGGATGAGATACTGGTGAGACAGGGATGAGATACTGGTGAGATAGGGATGAGATACTGG
>NIVC01000594.1:368637-378637 GCA_002269645.1 Macrostomum lignano
CGCGGTCTGATACCGCCAAGTTACCTTAGCTCCCCAAGTGAGCTCGCCTATCGGCCAGCGGTCTGTTACCGCCAAGTATCATCAGCATCGCCTGAACTACATCAGCGCCTCGTCGCTTCAGCGCATCGCCGCTTCACCGTCTGCCTGACTGCAGCCAGCAGCCGCCCTCGGTCATTTCATCGCTCTCTCTCTCTCTCTCTCTCTCTCTCTGTGCAGCCGCCGGTAAGTTCTTGTTACTAATTTGTGCTCTAATTGCCTTTGCTTATCCGGGGTTTGCCTATTTTCCATTGTCTGATTAGAGAGCTGAGCCAATTGTGATACCGTATCTTTTGCTGTACTTTATTTAATAGTAAAGCCGCCTAATTGCCTGATTATTTTGCCTAAGGGCCTAATTATTTATTATTACTAACTCCCTCATTATTCACTCTTTCACCATCATTTCATTCATGGCATGCTAAGCCTTTCCACCGGGGTGGCAAAGCATAGGGAAGTTTGGGTAAGCTAATGGCCTCTCCCCGTGCAAAGCCCGCCTGTGTGTGCGTGCTGCGGGTCCGTGTGTGCGTGCAGTAGAGGGATTAGCGAGTCTTGGCACAGAATGGCAGTAGGAATGTTGCAACCCCATGCTGACGCGTCCCTTCGCCCTCAGCAATCTAAACTGGAGACAGTACATGTTCGCCTCATACTACTCTTAGTAATCAAAGTCGCAAGTCAGCCTCGCTCACAGCCACAAAGGATCCCCTGCTGAGAAATCCTCCAGGATTGAGCCCAGAGTTCCCGATCATTCCCCAAGCAGAGTCCCTGTACTCGGCTGCATGCGTCTCCCCTGTTAGCCTAAATCCCCTGGTAACCAATCCAGGCGGGGCTCTAGCCTCGATAGGTCTGGTAGTAAGATCCAGGTGCGCCAGGTCCCATAGAGTGGTGGCAGCCACTCGGTCATGCTCTGACCGAGTGACCAACTATTGCACCTTGGCTACAGTTGGGGTCCATGTGGGTCCTTGGCCCTCTGGTCACGAAGCGCTACCAAAGCTATCAATCATGTGGGCGGGACAGTCTGGTGCTGGAGGTCCGTCAGGTCATTGCCCGGTCGTGGGCAGCCTACGGTCATTGCCCCCTCTGGTCATGCGTTCGTCCCCCAACGGAGCGGACGGGCGACAAGGGCGGTTACATCAATTTTCCTTAACAGTAGGAACACCAAGCCATTTTCCGCCCGTCGAACTACCTCGGAAACTCCACCGATCCCTGACGATTTTTTGCTGCGCCGGAACGGAGCAACGCAGGCACACGAAATTCCAGAATCTTCTAAGGCTAACTTTTTGTAGCGCACCTTCTCAAACAAGAATCAAGTCGCCAGCCCTCTGGACTGTCGAGATATTCAACGATTCTGCCAGAAGGTCTGATCTTTTCCATAAGCGCCAGTGTATTAATACACCTCAGTGCAGCCGTCCAAGCCTCTAAATTTCATCAGCACGTCGACAACATGTGTCTGCATTAGCTGTGACTTCGTTGGTCACTGGCCTTCACCCAGGCGGAGCTTCTGGACCTTCAACAGGTGGGACCAGGTGACTATGGCAAACCTCAACTGCTGGACATCCTCAGCTCGTCTCTCGAGCATTCCGTCAAATCTCCGTCAAGCAATAATAAAAACAATTGATTACACCTGCCAAAATAAGCAGATGTGCAACCGACAGCTCAGCCGCAGCTATTGCGCGGCGCATCTGAAGGCTGCGTACGGCTGTTCAGTCCAAGGACTGGGGGGTCGCCACACAGACCCTCAAATACCCCAGCTAATCCTGGCACCCATTTTACAGCTGGGTGAACTCAAGCAATGCAGAGTTGTCTTGCTCAAGGACACAAATTGATCCGAGTGGATCGAGAATCGAATCCCAGACCCTTCAGTCGCGAGTCTGACGCTCTACCACTAGGCTGCAACCCTTACATCGCTTAAAAAATTACTTGAACTCACCAACTCGAATCTTGATGTGATTGTTGCTGTCCGACGGGTCAACTATCGATGCTACTGCCGCCACCATCTCCATCGCCATCTCCGCCATGATGGCAGCGTGGTACTTGGTAACTGTAGGAATTCCCGAAGCCACCATGTACACATCGTTAACAGTCTCCACCTTGTAGACTCTGTGCTTCTCCGTTAGCTC
The DNA here is from genome assembly GCA_002269645.1 of Macrostomum lignano. Taxonomy (NCBI): domain Eukaryota; kingdom Metazoa; phylum Platyhelminthes; family Macrostomidae; genus Macrostomum; species Macrostomum lignano. Next base: position 370,791 of record NIVC01000594.1, read on the forward strand.
ATCAAAGCAAGCATAAATTGTGTTAAGCAGAGCCACCACATGGGTTGGTGTGATCAAGTTGGCGATGTCTTTGAAGCCGCAGACGTCGCTAAATTGAACTGTGGCGTCTTCGAATGTTGAACAGGTGTTGGCTGAGGAACCGTCCGTGCGGATCTTGTCTGCCACCTGTTTGTTGAAATTTGAATTTATTGTTTACCAACTGAAAAGTTCATGGCAATATTGTCGCAAGTCACTTGCAGAGGTGCCATGTCTCAACATCAGGAGGGAGGGGCCGAAGCCCAGAGGTCCACGGCGGCGCTCTGATGTGCCAGCGGCCCAGGCTCGATTCCAAGTGCAGTCACATTAATTTGGGGCTAGATTGGAATCTCGGCTTGGCTCTGCTTGTACAATTAACACCCTTGAGGGCCAACCCCCAATGCACAGTGAAGTGTACACGCCTAACGATAAATAAAGTTAGGGCTGCTGTACACTCCTGAGGGAAGTACAGTCCCCTGCCTCTAATAAAACTAGCAGGTGCAACCAAAAGGAAAAACCATTCTCTCACCTGCTTCGGGATCATCTGATACAGCAGTTCATCTGAGCGTTTCCTCTCTTCGTCAAGCTTTTTCAAAGCCTCTTGAAACCGCTTGCTCTTCTCTTCCTGCTGTTGAAGAGCCAGTTTGAGCTCCGCCTGCTGCTGCTCACCGGCGAGCACCATATCGCGGGACGAGTCGTGCATGCTCAAGTCGTTGACAAACAGGCCAGCCTTCTGCATCGTGTCAACGTCCTGCAGCTGCGGCGTGCCCAAGAAGACGATCGCGTCCCAGCCTTCCATATACTTCATCTGGCCGCGGAGGCGCAGAGCGCCTGAGATGGAGCTCAGACTCTTTTTGTAGTTCTCCTGGCTTGTGCCGCCTGCAGGAGAGCAACAGAGGGCAGGTAAAAATGATGCATTCGGTCAATTGGAAATGTTCTTCCCCAAACTAAATGGCAACAGACATACCGCTGCTGCCCTTCCGTTTCTTCTCTTCCATCAGAAGGCGAATCGCCTCGAGGTCCTTCTCGTCCATCTTTTGAATTGCCATAATTTCGAACACGTTGTTAGTGTGTAGCATCACCTGGCGTTAATTAAGGCGAATTGATTTTTACTGCATGCTCGTCGCTAAGCTTACTGACTAAAAAACCGGCTTACAGCATCCCAGGTGAACGGGATCATAGGCCGGTTGAGCAGAAACGCTTCGTTGACCATCTTGCCAACAATGTCGGGCAGGGCGTTGAGCATCCCGTCGCCGACCTCCGAGATGACAAGGCCTCGATTGAACACGATGTTGAAAGGAAAAACTTCGAAGAAGACCTCCGAACGAACCGGGAAGTCGTCTTGAAGCTTCTACAATCGCATGAAAGTAAAAATTATGATTTGAATTTTTTTGAGATGACAAGAGAGAAGAGAAGAGGGGAGAGAGAAGAGAACAGGGGAGAGAGGAGACAGGGGAGAGTAGAGACGATAGATGAGGGAGAAGAGATAGGTAAGGGAGTAGAGATGAGAGGAGAGAGAGAGGAGAGTGAAGAGAGATGAAAGATCAGAGATAAGAGATTTAAGAGGAGAAAGTAGTGAGGGGAAAGAAGAGTGTAAGAGAGGAGTGCAGAGAGCAGAGATGAGAGATGAGAGATGATAGATTAGACAGTAGAGATGATAGAGAGAGCAAAGAGGAGAGAAAAGACAGGAGAATCTGAGTCTGGACAATGGCAGTCATTTTTGCAAACAGGGAAAACAAGATATGGTATTTGAAAGGCTTTGTAGAGGATTTGGAAACGATTTGGAAAATGGGATTCAAGTCATGGAATTTCAGCTGATAGATTTCAGAATTCTAACGATGGGAGTTCTTCCCCTTTCTCCTTCGAAGGATGAATTCTACTCGTTTATACTAAAACTGAGATTACCTTGAATCCAAGGTTGCTGAAGTGCAGTCGCATGATGCAGTTGGTCATCTCAGACGTCTCCTCTAAACTAATGATGGTGATGGTAATCTTGGTCTGATAAAAGATCTTGCCTATTTCCGTGATCATGCCCTGGACGTAGGGAGTGTACCCCTGCCGTCTGGTCCGGTACTGCAGGGTGATGCCAGTCGAACTTTCGTTCATGCAGAAGAACGACGGCGGCTTGAGCTTTTTGTAGCTCATCCTCAGGTACTCGTGCAGGTTGTCCAACCCGTTGAGAAAGTCGCGCAGGTTGCGCCCGAGGACCCGCATGATGCCATCGTAGCCGAACTGGGACAAGTAGGAGACGAAGTAGGCTCCATTAGCGTAGATTAGTGTTTCAGCATCGATGTTGAGATTTTTCGAGGCGGTGTCAACCATCCGAGGAATGATTGTTTCGCTGTAAACCTCGTGAGTAGAGAAGCTCTTGACCTCGAGGTTGGCCTTGCGCACCAGGAAGTGCCACATATCTTCGCCATAGTTCTCTTTGACAAAGTTGCGCAGGCCTTCAAGCAGCAGGCCGTACATTTTCTAAATTGCACTGATGAATAACGCGAAGCAAGGATCAACTTACAAACTGGATTTTCAAGTGTCCAGCATTTATAAGCCTCTGTAACCATGGAAACCGTGCTCATTAGTCCTAAGCTAGCTAAGGAAACTAGGAACTCGTCAAAGATCTCCCTAATTGTTTATTTCTTTCAACTTTCCTTGAGGTTAGAGATTCGCGGTTGTTAGCAAAGGGACCGAGCGAGTGTACGAGGTGACAGTTTGGAAAACTGCCTACCAGTTTAGCAACTAATGATCGAGAAATCCGTTGGACTGATAGTGGGGATCATTAGTTTTTCTTCTTTTGTACCCCGATTACTCATGCATGCCCGCCTCCGCAATTAGCGATCCGGAATTTCGAACTTGCGGGTTGTTTCTTTCTCGAATACTCACGTGACTCGGTAAGGCCGGTGCATGTCATGTGATGATCAAACTTTATTGTTTGAGATGCATCTCTCTATCTGTTTTGGAGCTGAAAGTACATATCTTCATAAACAAAATACTTGCCTAAATTTTGCAGAATGAATTTGAGATTTGAGATATGAGATTGATCCGCTGATGTATGGCGGTGCATGACTATTGAACTGACTGTAAATTCTAGTTCGAAATTCACCAAAAAACTTGAACATGAAGATTACGGAATTAAACGTTAGCTATCTACGTAGTACACGTACGTAGTTGTCTTCTGCTAAAACTGTCCTCAAAAAACGAAAGCCTTTTGTCTGAGCGATCCTGTGCGAGCAACTTCAGCTTTTTGGCTTTCTACCATAGACAGTTTTGAATAGGCTGGCAGGATTTCAACACCTGGTTGATCCACATTCACATCATGTTTTTTCACCCTGTCATTGTTTCCTGTTGGAACTGTAACATAACCCGGTGCATATGGTTGCAGTTAGTATGAAATAATCAGGTAGGCTAACACAAAACTTAAAGAGTGCTTCATCTACTACACCAAGGTACGCGGTCCAGAGTCTGTTGGATCAATTGCGCATATATTTTGACCGGCAAGAAAAACTTTTTTTAGTCAAAATCCGACTTCGAATTTTGTAAGTTTTGTACGAAGAGAGCGTGACTGTAAAAAAAACGAAAAAATGCCAGTTTTGAGATAACGATAAGCCAGTGTCATGGCAGCCGAGATGGCACATCCCGGCTCTCCTTCTCGTTCTGACTGAGCGTCTTCGTCTCGTCCAGAATGAGCTTCGGCCGCCCGACAGCGTACCGGAACGTCTGGCCGAAGACGCACGAGTAGCGGAAGTCGATCTCCTGCCGAGTGAACCGTTTGATGTGCAGAGCCTCGTCCTGCGCCTTCTTGACCGTGTCAGACTTGCTGCTGTCCACCGTCTCCTCCTCGGCCTGGGTCACCTCCACCATGCGCTCCGGCTGCCTGGCGAACATGATGATGGACCCGGCGTTGCCCATCGCCGAGGTGCAGGACATGCCCTCGCCGCCCTCGCCAGTCATGATTCGCATGGACATCAGGCGCTTCCGCTGCACCAGGAATTCGCCAATTTCGTCCAGCGTGGCCGGTCGATCCTCGTTAACGGCGTCGCGCCGGCGCCAAAATCCCGGCGAGAACATGTCGGAGATCTGCGGAATTGAGTACACCTTGGTGAGCACCAGCGGCGCCTTCTTCATCACGCGCATCACGCTGGTGGACTGCAGGCCGGGCACGCAGTTGGCTAAGCAGGTCAGGCCGAAGAACGTGTCGTAGAAGCTGTAGCTGAGCAGCGGCTCGATGAACTCGCTGCTGGACAGAACGTCAATTAGAATTCGACAGATCCGATCGATAATGATGCTGGGAAAGTTTTTCAAAATGCAGTTCTGCATCACGCCAAACAGCAGCGAGACGCAGTTGAGAATGTCGAACCGGTGAAACCAGCAGCTCATGTGCGGCTTCGCGGCGATGTCCGACCACATCTGCTCTCGCAGCACAACTTTTTTAGCCTTCTCCGAGTCCTGATCGGCCTCGAGATCTTCTGGCACCTGCATGTTGACAATGTCGTAGATTTGAAACAGCAGAGGATCTTTGTGCCACGAGGCTTCGATGCAGCGCGGATTGCAGCTGAAATAGCGGTTCTTCAGAAATGTCTCAGTCACGGACAGAATCTGGCTCAGGGTTGTCAGGTGCTCGTAGTCGTAATAGTACGTGTACATGAGGAACCGGCGAGCAGCCGACACTGCGTGAGGAATCACAGGTCTAGCGGGCTTGTTCTCGAACACCTTCACGTAGTCGCTGGGCAGCGAGGGCTCCTTGTCGTGTAGAAGCTTCCGACCGGCGTACATGCCATGGTTGTTGGCGTCGTGGTAATTCTCCGGCGTTAGTTTCTTCAATTCAAAGTACTCCAGCATCACCTGGCCCATCTCTTTGAGTTCAAATAGTTTGAATTGTGGCGAATGAGCGTCTACCATTTCTTGGGTGATTCGAGAGAGTTGCAGATTTGGTTTGCGTTTGATCACGTTGCGGCAGATGTCCACCCAGTCGAGGAATGGCGTGATGTACTGGTAGTAGCGCCGTCTGCCAGGTGTGAAAGCAAATGAAAAGGCGAGTGGAAAAATTCAGTGTCTCTTCAGGATGAGAAATCTGAGTATTCAGGATGAGAAATCTGAGTATTCAGGATGAGAAATCTGAGTATTCAGGATGAGAAATCAGAGTATTCAGGATGAGAAATCTGAGTATTCAGGATGAGAAATCAGAATATTCAGGATGATAAATCAGAGTATTCAGGATGAGAAATCTGAGTATTCAGGATGAGAAATCTGAGTATTCAGGATGAGAAACCTGAGTATTCAGGATGAGAAACCTGAGTATTCAGGATGAGAAACCTGAGTATTCAGGATGAGAAATCTGAGTATTCAATATGGGAAATCTGAGTATTCAGGATGAGAAACCTGAGTATTCAGGATGAGAAACCTGAGTATTCAGGATGAGAAATCTGAGTATTCAATATGGGAAATCAGAGTATTCAGGATGAGAAATCTGAGTATTCAGGATGAGAAATCTGAGTATTCAGGATGAGAAATCTAAGTATTCAGGATGAGAAATCTGAGTATTCAGGATGAGAAATCTGAGTATTCAGGATGAAAAACCTGAATATTCAGGATGAGAAATCTGAGTATTCAATATGGGAAATCAGAGTATTCAGGATGAGAAACCTGAGTATTCAGGGTGAGAAATTTGAGTATTCAATATGAGAAATCTGAGTATTCAATATGAGAAATCTGAGCATTCAGGGTGAGAAATTTGAGTATTCAATATGAGAAATCTGAGTATTCAGGATGAGAAACCTGAATATTCAGGATGAGAAATCTGAGTATTCAGGATGAGAAATCTGAGTATTCAGGATGAGAAATCAGAATATTCAGGATGATAAATCAGAGTATTCAGGATGAGAAATCTGAGTATTCAGGATGAGAAATCTGAGTATTCAGGATGAGAAACCTGAGTATTCAGGATGAGAAACCTGAGTATTCAGGATGAGAAACCTGAGTATTCAGGATGAGAAATCTGAGTATTCAATATGGGAAATCTGAGTATTCAGGATGAGAAATCTGAGTATTCAGGATGAGAAATCTGAGTATTCAGGATGAGAAATCTAAGTATTCAGGATGAGAAATCTGAGTATTCAGGATGATAAATCAGAATATTCAGGATGATAAATCAGAGTATTCAGGATGAGAAATCTGAGTATTAAGGATGAGAAATCAGAATATTCAGGATGATAAATCAGAGTATTCAGGATGAGAAATCTGAGTATTCAGGATGAGAAACCTGAATATTCAGGATGAGAAATCTGAGTATTCAATATGGGAAATCTGAGTATTCAGGATGAGAAACCTGAGTATTCAGGGTGAGAAATTTGAGTATTCAATATGAGAAATCTGAGTATTCAATATGAGAAATCTGAGCATTCAGGGTGAGAAATTTGAGTATTCAATATGAGAAATCTGATTATTCAGGATGAGAAACCTGAATATTCAGGATGAGAAATCTGAGTATTAAGGATGAGAAATCTGAGTATTCAGGATGAGAAATCTGAGTATTCAGGATGAGAAATCTGAGCATTCAGGATGAGAAATCTGAGTATTCAGGATGAGAAACCTGAATATTCAGGATGAGAAATCTGAGTATTCAGGATGAGAAATCTGAGTATTCAGGATGAGAAATCTGAGTATTCAGGATGAGAAATCTGAGTATTCAGGATGAGAAATCTGAGTATTCAGGATGAGAAATCTGAGTATTCAGGATGAGAAATCTAAGTATTCAGGATGAGAAATCTGAGTATTCAGGATGAGAAATCAGAATATTCAGGATGATAAATCAGAGTATTCAGGATGAGAAATCTGAGTATTAAGGATGAGAAATCAGAATATTCAGGATGATAAATCAGAGTATTCAGGATGAGAAATCTGAGTATTCAGGATGAGAAACCTGAGTATTCAGGATGAGAAACCTGAGTATTCAGGATGAGAAACCTGAGTATTCAGGATGAGAAACCTGAGTATTCAGGATGAGAAATCTGAGTATTCAGGATGAGAAATCTGAGTATTCAATATGGGAAATCTGAGTATTCAGGATGAGAAACTTTCTCTTAAGAACAAGAGCTACAGTCTTTAGAAAGACAACTCAAGTCTTCCAGTGTAAGATGTGGTCTGCAGGGAAGATAACGACGAGACAGGACCGAAATTTCCCCCGTCTCACCGGTACACCAGCTTGGAAGAGTCGCCGGGGCACCACTTGATGGCCAGCAGGTGACGAATCGCTCCGTACGCCTCCCGCTTCAAAATGATGTAATCAAAGTGGAACACGAGAACGTCTCCGCTTGAAGTGTCGTTGACGAAAGCGGCATAGTTGTTCTGGTTGTAGTAGATCATGGGCTTGCGATACTTCTGCTGTTTGGCGATAATCTTCAGCGCGTTGTAATAGCGCAGGTAGATGGCGATGCCAAACGGGTTGAGAAACAGCAGAACCTTGGCTGAGGATTAGGGGATAAAAGGACTGAATAATCCCAATTGTTTAGTGATGCTTCTTGTCCTCTATCAATCGTCTACGGTCTAGCGCAGGCTCTGGTGTGCCAGCGACCCAGGCTCGATTCCAAGTGCAGTCGCATTAATTTGGGGCGCTGAATTGGAATCTCAGCTTGGCTCTGCTCGTGCAATTAACGGCCTTGAGAGCCAGCCCCCCAAGGCGCAGTGAAGTGTACATGCCTAACGATAAAAATAAAGTTAGGGCCGCTGTACACTCCTGTGTGAGTGTGTGCCTGCGTACGTATCCGCGCGATTGTGTGCCTGCTCAGGGGAGTCGGCGGAGTCGCCGGTTGTGTGTTGATGTCGCTTAAAGTGCGCCA
>NIVC01000594.1:381137-408637 GCA_002269645.1 Macrostomum lignano
GTCTGTCTGTGTGACATTGTGGCGATATGCTAGTGTATTTTTATTATTGCAATATTATGCTTTGTGCATTCTTAGTTAGTTAGTATTTGCGTGCGCGCTGATTGGCTAGTGTGTTTCAGTGCATGTGCACTGCGTCGGGTTGTTTGCGTTTTACGCGTGGCTAGCATGGTGGGGTCTGGGCAGTCAGGCCAACCACCCTCTTTAGTCCTAGGGTTGATGAATAAGAATAAACAAGTCATATAAGAGCCCAGTTGTGTGTACTGGCTCTCCACGTGTAACTTTCCTACGCATTCACTACAAGCCTTTAGCTTCAATTTATTACAATGGCGACGAGCTCCGCGCTGGGTGGAATTCCAATACTAACTGCCAATACTAACATTGAGGTCTGGCTGGAACGGCTCGACCATTACTTTACCTGCAAGGAGGTAAAGGAAGAAGCTAAAGTGGCCACACTCGTCACTGCCATCGGTGAGGAGGCATATACCGTATTGAGAAACCTGTGTCTACCTGCCAAGGTCTCCAACAAGTCTCTGGCCCAGCTGACCAAGATTCTGGAGGACCACTACGCTCCAAAGCCGTCCGAGTTGGCAGCCAGATTTCGGTTCCAAAGACGCCTGCAGCAGCCTGGCGAGAGCCTTGCCGAGTTCGTTGCCAGCCTGAAGGCCTTGTCAAGTCACTGCAATTTCAGTGCTTCCCCGTGTGAGCACTGTCACTTCGGCGGCACTCTAGATGAGCGACTGCGAGACCAGCTGGTTTTCGGCCTGCACAGCGATGCCTACCGAGCGAAGCTGCTGGAGGAGAAAAATCCCACCTTCAACTCGCTGCAGGAGAGAGTTCTATCCCTCGAGGCAGTGGAGCGGTCATCATCGGAGATGGCGCAGAAGTCAGCAGCACAAGTAGCCCAGCTGCGCGCTCACCAGCTGAATAAGCGCCAAGGACCCAAGCCAGCGCTCGAAGGTTCGCAGCAGCGCAAGGGCGGTGGCAACAACAGCAGAAGCGGAGTCGGCAGCAGCGGCAACACCGGCAGTGGCACCTGTGCAAGCTGCGGCGGTGCTCACAGTCGCCAGCAGTGTAAGCTGCGAGACGCTAAATGCCACGCGTGCGGAAAGACGGGCCATATTCGCAAGGTCTGTCGCTCAGCCAAGCTGCATTTTCTACAAGAAGCGACACCGACACCACCACCGGAAGCCTCCGCGCAGCTGCCGATTTTTGCCGTCCAGCCGGCTGGTGGCAACGCAGGTCCGACGGTGCAGCTGCAAGTCAATGGCCAGCCATGCCGGTTCGTCATCGATACGGGCTCCGCCGTCACTCTGATGCCCGAGTTTCTGCAGCTCATGCTTCTACCGCGGCTCTCCATGTCACCGTCCGTTGCTGTCCTACGCACCTTCACCGACGAGCAGTTCCGCCCTCTCGGCCAAGCGTTGGTCTCCGTTCAGCAAGATGGTCAGCAGCTGCAGTTGCCCCTGCTGATCGTCAAGCACGGCGACACGGCCCTGCTCGGTCGCGACTAGCTGGCCAAGCTGCGGCTAGACTGGCGGAGCATCATGGCGCAGGTTCACGCCGTCCACGACTCCGAAGACATCGGCAGCATCGTCAAGGAGTTCGCACCAGTCTTCGAGGACGGCCTAGGCGAGTTCCGGCACGGCCAGGTGCGGCTTCAAGTCTCCGAGGACGCTCAGCCCAGGTTCTTCAAGGCGCGGCCGGTCCCCTACGCGCTGCGCGAGCGCGTCGACGCCGAGCTGCAGCGCATGGAGTCCAGTGGCATCATCACCGCCGTGAAGCACAGCGACTGGGCTGCGCCGATCGTGCCGGTCGTCAAGAAGGACGGCAGCGTTCGGATTTGCGGAGACTACAAGCTGACATACAACGCGGCGAGCAAGCCGGAGCACTACCCGCTGCCCCGCATCGAGGACCTCTTCGCCAAGCTCGGCGGCGGCTGCAAGTGGACCAAGCTCGATCTGTCCAACGCCTTCTTGCAGCTTCCTCTAGCCGACGACAGCAAGGCGTTTCTCACCATCAACACGCCCAGAGGCCTCTTCCAGGTCAATCGCCTCCCATTCGGCATAACGAGCGCCAGCGCGATCTTTCAACGCACCCTGGACACCCTGCTGGGAGCCCTGGATGCCGTCCAAGTCTTCGTCGACGACATTCTGGTCACCGGCAGCACCCTGCAACAGCACAAGAGGAACCTGGCGCTGGTCCTGCCGCGCTTGAAGGACGCCGGCCTGCGGCTCAACAAAGAGAAATGCAAATTCTTCGAAGACTCTGTTGAGTACCTCGGCCATCGGATCGACTCCAGCGGACTCAAGCCGCTGCCGGACCGGGTCGCCGCCGTCCAGGACGTGCCAGCACCCAAGGACGTCAGCCAGCTGCGCTCGTTTCTGGGCATGCTAGCGCAGTACTGCAAGTTCCTGCCCAACTTGTCTACCGTCCTGGCGCCGCTCCACCAGCTCTTGGCCAAGAACACCCGCTGGTCATGGGGGCCACCGCAGCAACAAGCATTTGCAGAGGCCAAGCGGCTGCTGCTCGAGTCCCCGGTTCTCGTGCACTACAATCCGAATCTGCCGCTGCCATTAGAGTGCGACGCCTCTCCCTACGGCCTGGGGGTCGTCTTGACGCACCGCATCGACGACAAGGACTGCGCGGTCGCCTTCGCCAGCCGCAGCCTAACAGCAGCGCAGCGCGGCTACTCCCAGCTGGACAAGGAGGCGCTGGCCATCATGTTTGGTCTGCACCGGTTTCACCAGTTCCTCTATGGCCGGTGGTTCACCATCGTCACCGACCATCTGCCGCTGCTGGGTCTGCTGGGCGAGCGCAAGGGCATTCCGGCACACGCGGCCGCCCGGATGCAGCGCTGGGCCATTCGGCTGTCGAGCTACGACTACACGCTGGAGTTCCGGCCGACCGAAAAGCATGCCAACTGCGACTTGCTCTCGCGGCTGCCGCTGCCGCACCTGTTCGAGGAGGAGCCGGCCGTCAACTCGCTGCTGCTCGACGAGGGCTCCGGATCGGCCATCACGGCGCTGGCGGTGGCGCGGCACACTAGGACAGACGTCTCACTCGGTCGGGTGCTTCGCTGCTTGCAGACCGGAGCGCCCATCGGCGACGACCTGAGCGACTTCGCCCGGCGGCAGTCGGAGCTGTCAGTCGACCAAGACTGTGTCCTGTGGGGCGCAAGGGTCGTTGTGCCTACAGCGCTGCGTCGACGCGTGATCCAAGAGCTACATCAGGCGCATCCCGGCATCAGCAGAATGCGCGCCCTGGCTCGCAGCTACGTGTGGTGGCCCGGCCTCGACGGCGATCTGGAAGCTGCGGCCAAGTCCTGCCGCACCTGTCAGCTCAACCAGCCCGACCCGCCCAAGGCGCCGGTGCAACCGTGGCCTCTGCCATCCGAACCGTGGGAGCGCCTGCACATCGACTTTGCCGGTCCGGTCGACGGTCATACATACCTGGTGGTAGTCGATGCTCATAGCAAGTGGCCGGAGGTCCAGCGGATGCGCGGTACAACGTCAACGGCCACCATCGCGGCACTGCGGGAGATGTTCGCGCGCCAAGGCATTCCGCGCACCCTGGTGTCCGACAACGGGCCGCAGTTCGCCTCCGCCGAGTTCGCCGAGTTTACCCGGGCCAACGGCATTCGTCACGTGTTCTCGGCGCCGTTTCATCCCGCCAACAACGGCCAGGCCGAGAGGTTGGTGCAAGTCCTGAAGCGACATCTGCTCAAGAGCGGCCACTCCGACGTCGAGCTTCAGCGACTGCTGCTCAGCTACCGCAACACCCCACACAGCATCAGCGGCGCTGCCCCGAGTCAGCTGCTCATCGGCCGTCGGCTTCGCTGCCGCCTGGACCTCCTGGCACCGTCGCTGGCTGACGACGTCCAACGGCGGCAAGAGCGGCAGCTGCAGGGACGCAGACCAGCGCGCGAGTTTCAGCCGGGTGATCACGTCCTCCTCCGCGACTACAGCGCCGGCGCGAGAGCCGGCGACACGCCACGCTGGGCTGAGGGTGTCGTCACGGGCGCCGGCAGCCGCAACTACACAGTTGACTCGGAGCGAGGCCAGCACTTCCGGCACGCTGATCAGCTGGTGGCAGCCCGCGCTGACTCCGCCGACACCGTCCATCCGCCGCCTGCTACGGATGACGGCGCCGCCCCGAGTGACAGCGGCGTGCAAAGCGCTGACGCCGCAGCCGTCGCCGACACGGCCTGCGGGGCGTCATCCGGCACTGACGACGAGCATGCGAGCGGCGTGCGACACGAGCCGGGCACTACACGGCGGTACCCACTGAGGGTTCGAGGCCCACCTCAGAGACTTCAGCTGTGAAGGGGAGAACTGACTCAGGGGGGAAGTGTGACATTGTGGCGATATGCTAGTGTATTTTTATTATTGCAATATTATGCTTTGTGCATTCTTAGTTAGTTAGTATTTGCGTGCGCGCTGATTGGCTAGTGTGTTTCAGTGCATGTGCACTGCGTCGGGTTGTTTGCGTTTTACGCGTGGCTAGCATGGTGGGGTCTGGGCAGTCAGGCCAACCACCCTCTTTAGTCCTAGGGTTGATGAATAAGAATAAACAAGTCATATAAGAGCCCAGTTGTGTGTACTGGCTCTCCACGTGTAACTTTCCTACGCATTCACTACAAGCCTTTAGCTTCAATTTATTACAGTCTGTCTGTCTGTCTGTCTGTCTGTCTGTCTGTGTGTCTGTCTGTCTGTCTGTCTGTCTGTCTGTCTGTCTGTCTGTCTTGTATCTGTCTGTGTGTCTGAGTGTCTGTCTGTCTGTCTGTCTGTCTGTCTGTCTGTCTGTCTGTCTGTCTGTCTGTCTGTCTGTCTGTGTGTCTGTCTGTCTGTCTGTCTGTCTGTCTGTGTGTCTGTCTGTCTGTCTGTCTTTCTGTCTGTCTGTCTGTCTGTCTGTCTGTCTTGTATCTGTCTGTGTGTCTGAGTGTCTGTCTGTCTGTCTGTCTGTCTGTCTGTCTGTCTGTCTGTCTGTCTGTCTGTCTGTCTGTCTGTCTGTCTGTCTGTCTGTCTGTCTGTCTGTCTGTCTGTCTGTCTGTACCTGCCTATAACTGTCTATAAGTACATCTATACTAGTACATGCATATCGATCTATTTAACATTCTGCCTTGATCGATCAATTAAGATCAAAGCCAATATTTCTATGGCTGAGACCAATGCAGATTCCCTCCCTCATCGAGTCCCTGATGATCATCCTTCAGTTTACATGTATGCAAACATTTTTGATTAAACACTGTCAGAGACCATAAGCAACGCTTTACAGTATCAATATTAAGATTGGTATTTCACTAAATGCCTGTCAACTTTGGCTACGTGTGGGAGCTGCACAAGTCCTGGCGGTTCAAGAAGTTCATCCAGACCAGCGGGATCGAATCGTACTTGGACAGCCTGGGCTTCTGTCTGCAGCGAACTCCTCAGAATCACGAAATCTTGCTGGACAGCAAGGACTTTGTCACCATCCGCACGCTGAGTGTCTCACTTCACGAGGTCTTTCTGCAGTTCCACTTCGGTCGCAGCGACAAGGACTATCACAGCATCTACGGGCACCGGGTGGTGATGCTCAGAGTGCTGACCAACTGCAACAACGAAATCTCCTGCCTGACTTCCCCAGCTCTGAGCATGATCTATGCTAAGAGGACGGCATTCCAGAATCAACGGATTGCCCTGCTGCTGACCCACATTGACTACAGGAGCCGGCACTGCCTGCTGCCCAGGGTGGCTAGCGTGGCCTGCAAGGTGTACTCACTGCTGAGCAATATTGACAGTGAGCACGGTGCCGAGGACCAGCTGATGGAGGATGGATCCAAGAGGGAGTCGGATAGGATGAACTACTCTGTCATCGGTTTTTGATTGATTATGATTGCAGATTTATTGATTGTTAAAAACTTAGCCCACACTAGGCAGTGTTGAATAAAATAAATGAAAAATATAAATCAAACTGTAGTTATCCTGATCTCATTCATTAAGACGTTAATCTGAAAAAGATCTAAAGGATTATGATGTTCCGTTAGACATAAAAATCGGTGACTATTCTTTTTATTTGCGAGTAATGTTGTTAGAGCGTCTGGTTCTTTCGAAGAAATAGGGCTTTCAAAAAATCTGAAGGCACTAAGTGCCCATTACTGTCAATAATTCATATCTTAAGCAAGAGGTCAGCAAACTTTTTTACCTCAAGGGTCAGACAGACTTCCTGGAGCATGTCTGCGAGTCAGAGGAGGAAAGAGAGAAGAGAAAGACAAGATGGAAGACAAGAGTAAAGAAGAGAGAAGGGAGAAAGGAGAAAGGAGAGGCAAGAGAATAAAGGAAAGAGAGCAGAGCAGAGAGTAGAGGAGATGAGAGAAGAGAAGAGAAGAGAAGAGAAGAGAAGAGAAGAGAAGAGAAGAGAAGGGAAGAGAAGAGAAGAGAAGAGAAGAGAAGAGAAGAGAAGAGAAGAGAAGAGAAGGGAAGAGAAGAGAAGAGAGGAGAAGAGAAGAGAAGAGAAGAGAAGGGAAGGGAAGAGAAGAGAAGGGAAGAGAAGAGAAGAGAAGAGAAGAGAAGAGAAGAGAAGAGAAGAGAAGAGAAGAGAAGAGAAGAGAAGTGGAGAGGAGAGGAAAGGAGAAGACAGGAGAGGAGAGGAGAGGAGAGGAGAGGAGAGGAGAGGAGAGGAGAGGAGAGGAGAGAGAGAGGAGAGGAGATGAGAGAGAGGAGAGGAGAGGAGAGGAGAGGAGAGGAGAGGAGAGGAGAGGAGAGAGGAGAGGAGAGGAGAGGAGAGGAGAGGAGAGGAGAGGAGAGGAGAGGAGAGGAGAGGAGAGGAGAGGAGAGGAGAGGAGAGGAGAGGAGAGGAGAGGAGAGGAGAGGAGAGGAGAGGAGAGGAGAGGAGAGGAGAGGATAGGAGAGGAGAGGAGAGGAGAGGAGAGGAGAGGAGAGGATAGTAGAGGAGAGATTAGAGAGGAGATTCGAGATTCGAGAGAAGAGCGCTGAGAAGAGATATACATTGAGCGGGCCGGACTGTGAAGTTTCAAAGGATCAGAGGGAGCGCCGGAGTTTGCAGACCCAGCTGCTTTCAGCGGTCAAGACGGCTTTTGTCTCAACTTGTCCTCAATTTTTTCCAGCCTCCTCTCCATCAATCTGGCCTCTCTGGCGGCAGCCAAATGCGGATCGCCAGGTGAGCCTGACTGACTGACAGGTGATTGACGATTAGGACTCATCGCTTGCAGTCTGGCTTCAATCTCGGCTAGCTGCTTGGCCTCTGAACTTCTCAGCCTGTACAGTTCGTAGTCTGTTTCGATTGGAAGCTCGGTTTCACAATCGCTGCTGTTGCTGTCGCCGTCCTCGCGAAGCAGGTTGGCGACTCGGGCCCTGTCATGGGCGGTCATCGGCACAGTTGCGTCTGCCCTCGCGGCTGCCAGCTGCAATTGTTAGTTCTGGCAATTTAGGTTAAGGTAAGGTTGGGGTTAGAGCTTGTGCCTAGAGCTTAGGGTTAGAGCTTAGGTTAGGGGTTAGGGTTAGAGCTTTGTGCCTTTTCGAGCTTGTGATGGTGGTTGCTAAATCAGTTTTCGACAATGTGACTTTTCGAGCTTGTGACTTTTCGAGCTTGTGATGGTGGTTGCTAAATCAGTTTTCGACAATGTGACTTTTCGACGATGTGACTTTTCGAGCTTGTGATGGTGGTTGCTAAATCAGTTTTCGACGATGTGACTTTTCGAGCTTGCGATGGTGGTTGCTAAATCAGTTTTCGACGATGTGACATTTCAAACTTGTGACTTTTCGAGCTTGTGACTTTTCGAGCTTGTGATGGTGGTTGCTAAATCAGTTTTCGACAATGTGACTTTTCGACGATGTGACTTTTCGAGCTTGTGATGGTGGTTGCTAAATCAGTTTTCGACGATGTGACTTTTCGAGCTTGCGATGGTGGTTGCTAAATCAGTTTTCGACGATGTGACTTTTCAAACTTGTGACTTTTCGAGCTTGTGATGGTGGTTGCTAAATCAGTTTTCGACGATGTGACTTTTCGAGCTTGTGATGGTGGTTGCTAAATCAGTTTTCGACGATGTGACTTTTCGAGCTTGCGATGGTGGTTGCTAAATCAGTTTTCGACGATATGACTTTTCGAGCTTGTGACTTTTCGAGTTTGTGATGGTGGTTGCTAAATCAGTTTTCGACGATGTGACTTTTCGAGCTTGTGATGGTGGTTGCTAAATCAGTTTTCGACGATGTGACTTTTCGAGCTTGTGATGGTGGTTGCTAAATCAGTTTTCGACAATGTGACTTTTCGAGCTTGTGACTTTTCGAGCTTGTGATGGTGGTTGCTAAATCAGTTTTCGACGATGTGACTTTTCGAGCTTGCGATGGTGGTTGCTAAATCAGTTTTCGACGATGTGACTTTTCAAACTTGTGACTTTTCGAGCTTGTGATGGTGGTTGCTAAATCAGTTTTCGACGATGTGACTTTTCGAGCTTGTGATGGTGGTTGCTGAATCAGTTTTCGACGATGTGACTTTTCGAGCTTGCGATGGTGGTTGCTAAATCAGTTTCCGACGATGTGACATTTCGAGCTGGCGACTTTTCGAGCTTATGATGGCGACCCGCGCAGAGAGTGTACATGCCTAACGATAAATAAAGTTAAAGGGCCGCTGTGCACTCCTGTGTGAGCTGTGCATGTGCTCAGGAGTCACCAGTGGAATTGGCGCCTGACCTCGCCAGAAGTCTGCGGCGCCAACCCCCCTTTTTTCTACGGCCCGGACCTTTGCGAACACAATTCTGATTGGCTACCCCTCTTATTTTTTATTAAAGGCACTTTAAGCGACATTGTCGTCACACAACCGGCGAGAGGCATTACTGCCCATTCCGCCTACTCCCCTGAGCAGGCACACAAGCGCGCGGATACGTACGCTGCAGTCATATGCACAGGCACACACTCACACAGGAGTGCACAGCGGCATTTAACTTTATTTATCGTTAGGCATGAACACTTCACTGCGCCTCGGGGGTTGGCCTTCAAGGGCGTTAATTGCACGAGCAGATCTAAGCCGAGATTCCAATTTAGCTCCAAATTAATGCGACTGCTCTTGAATTCGAGCCTGGGCCGAAACACAAAGAAAACTGGTTATTTACGGCAACTTGAGGCCAAGGCTCTTAGAAGTCCCCTGTCGACCATCTTTGAAGCTGTGACTTTAGAGAAATGCACTGGGAATTTGATACTGCGGCTCTGACACGGCACCTCGAACACTTTCTAGCACTTTTAACTTTCCCTCGTTGTGACCAGTTGTCAAGCTTACTGAAATATTTCTCTGCACGAAATCTTTGCCATTGGTCAGGGCGGCTCTGGCGGCGTCGGCCACTGCCGCTACCCCAGTGCCATTGGCGCTGCGATGGCCTTTTTTGTGCCGCAGCGCCTCCGTGTCGTCACAGCTGGCTGCCCCGTCGCTGTCGTCGTCACCTCCAGCAAAGCTGGCTTCAGCGGATTTGGCGTCAAAGCTCGGGCACTCAGTTTGAAACACTGGCTGAGGTGGGTCAGACAGGTCTGACCCGGAATCGGCCGGGTCACCGACAGATCTTCTGTTCACTACAATTTGGGATTAAAGTTACAAAGGGTAATAAAAAACCTGATGCAGTCGGAAGTGACGATTTTTCCATAAGAATGTCGAAATGGACGTCAAAAAAAGATTTCGAAATAAATGTCGGAATGGATGTTGAAATAGACGTCGAAATTGATGTCGCAAATGGATGCCGGAATAGATGTCTGAACACAGGGACTGCTTAAAAGTTACTTATAAGTAGTCCCTGTCTAAGCATATGTGGAAATAGGTGTCGGAATGAAGATCGGAACTAAATGTCGGAGTGGCTACAATACAATCCAAGCGGTTCAATCTGGATACCTGATCTATTCTGTCTTGCATCGCTGTCCATCAGGGCCAAAAATTTTGCGGAATTATCAGTCGCCTCGGTGGTAGTTCGACCTCCGCGTTTACCCCGGCCGCCGTCCATCTCGTCGAGCTCGTGACGAAGTCTGTCGTATACATTTTAGTCGATGCTACGAGCATAAAATATCCACATTATTGTAAACAATTATGCTCTACAAATTGCTTTCCTATAAAATCAAAATAAGAGAGGCAACCAAGCTATATGAATGACAGGGGGTCAAGTTTTGCCACCAGTTGGACGTGGCATCCAGTGGCCTAGGAGACAGGGGTAGGGGCGCCCACCAAGAGACAGGGGCGCCCACCAAGAGACAGGGGCGCCCACCAAGAGACAGGGGCGCCCACCAAGAGACAGGGGCGCCCACCAAGAGACAGGGGCGCCCACCAAGAGACAGGGGCGCCCACCAAGAGACAGGGGCCCCACCAAGAGACAGGGGCCCCCACCAAGAGACAGGGGCGCCCACCAAGAGACAGGGGCCCCACCAAGAGACAGGGGCGCCCACCAAGAGACAGGGGCGCCCACCAAGAGACAGGGGCGCCCACCAAGAGACAGGGGCGCCCACCAAGAGACAGGGGCGCCCACCAAGAGACAGGGGCGCCCACCAAGAGACAGGGGCGCCCACCAAGAGACAGGGGCCCCACCAAGAGACAGGGGCCCCCACCAAGAGACAGGGGCGCCCACCAAGAGACAGGGGCCCCCACCAAGAGACAGGGGCGCCCACCAAGAGACAGTGGTTGCCCACTAGGACACCAAATATTGGCGCCTCTTATTGTTGCAGCCCCTCCCATCAAAATGTCAAAATGTCAAAATATCAAAATGTCACTGCCACAGGTCGCAAAGTCAGAGGCGGATGTAGAGCCATCCAGGCGAGTGCGTGTCTGCGTACGCATCCTGTCTGGTGCGGGCGCTGAAGCTAAAGATTTGCTATGGTCGATTTTGCGATGGCCCGAATTAGTGAGAACTATAACTTCGAAGTAAACGTCAAACCTGTTTAACCGGCACCAATAAGCGTGAAGCTCACCGCATCTCCAGCACGGCTCTGTTGCGCTTTGTTCGACGCTCTCTTGCGGCAGCCTCTCGGAGCTCGTAATCCAGGCGGGCGACCTCTTCGCTGGCCTCTTGGAACCGGGCCTCCCGCTCTGGCCGAAGTAAATTCGCCATGCCGGGCGGCAGGTCCGACAGAGCCGCGAATTTCACAGCCTCACTGCGCTGACGGTAGGCCGCTGCCGCTGATGATGGGGCATCTGGCTGGCCTCTGCTTGCAGGCCGCTTTTGGTCTGTTTGCTTTTGGCGTTGCTGCGGGGGTTAAAATTATTATCAGAAAACTAGGAGAGGCTGCTAACATTTTACTTTTGGATGCATGTACATTTTTAAAATGTAATATTAAAACCATTTAATTCAGAAAATGAATTTTCTATAAGTTAAATAGAACTGCCTTACTGTCTGTAACAGTGGAGAATAGTACAAAACACTTTATACAGTTAGTTTTCGTTTCATAAAAAAACACAAAAAAGTTTCTGAACATTTATTTGTTCTTGATTTTTAACTGATGAAATTAATACACTGGTTTTAAATTATATTCTAAGTAATAAGTCTGGATTTTGTGTTGTTTAGTTCAAGTAACTATCATTGAGGTTGGCATCCCTTAGATAACTATATGACCTAACTAGTTATATGATTTGCATTTAAGTTTATGAAGAAATCTTTTACAAGTATCGGTTAGAGGTAAGGCATAGGTTGAAGAGCAAAAAACAGAAAAAGACGCTAGTAATGTTTAGATATTTTTCAACCTAAATTCATGAAATCAAGCCACATCAGTATCGTAGCGGTTATCAAATTGAGCTTTTCTTCACCTTCAAACAAAACGTTAAACGCGAGAGTTCCGTAGATCAAAATGGTGCCACAACTCACAAGGACTCAATGCACGCTCCGCTAATTTAACAAAACATTGTAGCAACTTTACTGCTATATACACTTGCCAAATTTTAAAGCTATAGTGCGTGCTTATCTCTATATTTTTGTTTTTTTTACCGGTAAATTATGTTTAATTTACTGACTACAATTCGTTTAAAAACATTTACCACGGTCGAGATTTACCGAGTTTTATCTCTAAATGTATCTACAAATGGTTTAAATGCAAACAGATTACTGTAATTGTTGTTAGTTTCAGAAACCAGTTAAATTCAACTAGTAACATAGGATTTCTGTCTAAGATATAGATAAACTGCATATTTAGATCTACCAGCTTTACCTATCTAATTTATTCTACAGAATGAAAAGGTAAAAGGTAAAAGGCTATACGGAAATTTTAAAACACGTTGGTATTAGCTGTTTTAAACAAACCATACGTTTCAGCGCATTTTTAATAAACAGAAAGGTCTAGTTTTATATGATTACGTATCTAAATAATTTTAAAATTAAATATTTTCTAGAATATACTACACTTCTTTAGGCATTAATGATGCTAATAGCAACAGTTGTAGCACTAAATTAACTGCATTTGTACTGCGTTTATGTTAATTGATTGGCTTTTAGACTATAGCTATTTAATCCATTGGGTCATAACTGTCCTTATCATAGGCTGAAGGCATATCTACGCCAGTCCTTTTTAATAGTTTTGCTTTTTTGAAGCAATCTTTTTTCTATAAATATTTTTATTTATAATCGCTCTTTACTTCTTTCGTCATTTTGCTTCTGAATAACTTTCTTCTTGTTTAAGAATTATTAATGTGGACTGTGAAGTAGTCTAGAATGTTAAATGGAGGTGTGCAAGTCGCATTTTTTTAAAATAAATAGTATATCATGGTTATCTCTGTCAAATATAGTGCTACATGTCGGTCAGATATTGTATCAAGTCAAGAATATTAAAACTTAAGAAATAATGAAATATAATAAATAGGCTGTAAATGTACTGTATGTACTCATATATATTACAGAATATTTTGTTTGACATAAAAGTATATATTTAAAAACATTGTTCTGTGTTTCCCTGTGGAGTAATAGTTTGAACTTGAAATTAGTTCTTGAGCATAGAAAACAACCAGTATTTTTGTTTGAAGACAGGCCTTTTTAGAAGAACCTAAGAAAATAATTTTTTATTATTTTTTAAGCATTATTAATTTTTTAAGCATTAAAAAACTAATGCTTGACTTCTTACGTGAAAAAATTAAGGCACACCATTTTTAAGCATTATCAAACATTTCAATTCATGCTTTAATAGTGCAAAAACTAACTCCTAGGCCCAAAGCGTAAACCATCGTAAACAAAAATCACAAGCAGCATGGGTTGCGGAAGTAGCACTTTGGTGGAGTCCAATATTCCACCAAAATATCCGAAGAATTCGCAGCAGCAACAACAGCAACAGCAGCTGCAGCAACAACAGCAGCAGCAGCAGCAGCAGCAGAAGCAGCAACAAGCGGTGAGCTATTTTTAACTCAAATTATTTTTAGCTATTCCATGACCCACAGCTTCTAGCCCAAAAACGGTAAATAGAACTAACAATTATCTGCTAGCACAGACAGCTGCGCGATTCACTTTGCCAGGTTTCGCCTCAAACTCAGACTCAAGCTGCTCCAGCTCAAGGAGCCCCGGCTTCAGACAAAACCGCCTCGAAGCCAACTGATCCCAACGTAATTCGTTTATTTTTGCATCCACATTTTGTAGATATTTTTAACCTACCTTGAGTATATTTATTTTCTATCGCTGTCTTCATATGCTTTTGCTGCTTTTAATCTGAACTGGGTTCATTGTTTTAAAGAGGAGCTTAATTGCATTGTCTCTGTTTTCTAATAGCTTAAACAGACGACTGCTAAATGATCCAAAGATAAAAGAATATCAAGGGGAAACAACATGTATCTTTATAAAGAGTTTCATGGTGACACAATTTAGACTTTTAATGCACATTTAATTGGCTTTGCCTTAAACGCCTTTTATGTAACTCGATAGGTCCCAAACTGTCCGTCCCACAAAGCGAGTCATTTAGGATTCATCAAAAGAAAGTTGAGCCAGCAAACAGTGATGAGGATTGCCTCGCATTTGCACAGAACTGTTTAAAACGGGTCTAATTGTACCCCGAAGCCTAGCGTGAGCACACGTGATTGGAAACCTTTTTGTTAGTGCATGCACACCAACTTGATACTATAGCCATATTTCCGTGTTCACATTTTCTGCTTTTGCACGACTTCTGCTTCCGCTTCTTCTTCTGCCGCTTTTTCTGCTTCCGTTTCTTCTGCTTCCGCTTCTTCTGCTTCCGTTTCTTCTTCTTCCGATTTTTCTACTTCCGCTTCTTCTGCTTCCGTTTTTTCTTCTTCCGCTTCTTCTGCTTCCACTTCTTCTGCTTCCGTTTCTTCTTCTTCCGCTTATTCTGCTTCCGCTTCTTCTGCTTCCACTTCTTCTGCTTCCGTTTTTTCTTCTTCCGCTTCTTCTGCTTCCGCTTCTTCTGCTTCCGTTTCTTCTTCTTCCGCTTATTCTGCTTCCGCTTCTTCTGCTTCCACTTCTTCTGCTTCCGCTTCTTCTGCTTCCACTTCTTCTGCTTCCGCTTCTTCTGCTTCCGCTTCTTCTGCTTCCGTCTCTTCTTCTTCCGCTTCTTCTGCTTCCGCTTCTTCTGCTTCCGCTTCTTCTGCTTCCGCTTCTTCTGCTTCCACTTCTTCTGCTTCCGCTTCTTCTGCTTCCACTTCTTCTGCTTCCGCTTCTTCTGCTTCCACTTCTTCTGCTTCCACTTCTTCTGCTTCCGCTTCTTCTGCTTCCTCTCTTTTCTCTTGTGACTCTATCTTCTCAAAATTCCTCCTGGATAATGAGCTATTTTGACTCTAGAAAAGATGTTGATCATCAATCTTGATTTATTGAACTAAATTCTACCGAGCGGAACCAATATTAATTCAGCATCCAGCTCATTAAAATCTGGCATGTTGTTTATTTTAGCCAAGCAAGGCGGCCCTGGACAAGAGCACCCTGGTTCGCTACGTAGAAATTGAGAAAGAAATCAACCGTTTGGAAGCTATGAACGTTGTGCAACATCTGCAGATGAAATGGGAGGAGCTCAAGTCACTCGAGGATGATATTCGAAGGCTGACCGCTATTTTCCAATCGTGTCAGGAACAGGCGTAAGTATTTCTTGCTAAGAATAAAAATAAGACTAGTGACGTCATTTTACAGGAAATCATACTGATCACACTGTAACGTCATACTATATTTAGTGGCATTATCAGGTTCATAACCTTGTAAAGTCGTCAAACTGGTGATATACAAGTGTTGGGCGGAGCCGGGTGGGTGCTATCCGGAGTAAGATGGGTGTTAGGCGGACTGGTTGGGTGCTAGGCGGATTGGGGTGGGTGCTAGGCGGAGTTGGTTGGGTGCTAGGCGGAGTGGGGTGGGTGCTAGGCGGAGTGGGGTGGGTGCTAGGCGGATTGGTTGGGTGCTAGGCAGGGTGCGGTGGGTGCTAGGCGGAGTGGGGTGTGTGCTAGGCGGAGTGGGGTGGGTGCTAGGCGGAGTGGGTAGGTGCTAGGCAGAGTGGGGTGTGTGCTAGGCGGATTGGGTGGGTGCTGCACAGAGCAGGGTGGAAAAACTTTGATGTCATCATAGTAAAAGTATTTAGAATCATTTTTTTAATTATCTCATAACTCAGGATCTATGTAGTTGAGTGCTTATCCCAAATTATTTTCTTGCAGCCTGAAAGAGAAGAAAGACGTTGACAACATGCAGGAGCCGAGCGTTCGAGCCTTCTTCGCCGTCAAAACTCGTTCGACGCCCGTCTATCCAAAGAGCAGGAAGAGTTTATCGCCGCTTTGAATAAGCAGGAAGTTGCTCAGAAAGAGCTTGAAGAGGCTTCTAGCCAACGCGAGAGCGCCAAAGTTGTAGTTAAGGAGCTGCACATGCAGGCTGAAGAGCTGCAGAAGCTCTACAAAGAGCAGGACCAAATATTGGGTGAGATGGGAACGATAGCTAGTGAATATTGACTGCGAGTATTGGTCGTGGACTCGTGAGGTGAATTATGCAAGGAACGTACGAGCGAGAGCGCTCTATAAATGGTTGATGTTTGGCTTAAATGATTGGGTTTAGTGAATTAAATTAGCTGACTCTGTCAGGGACGGTGACTTAAATTGGCTGATGGAGGGGTGGTGGGCTAAATTGGCTGATGGAGGGGTGGTGGGCTAAATTGGCTGGTGGAGGGGTGGTGGGCTAAATTGGCTGGTGGAGGGGTGGTGGGCTAAATTGGCTGGTGGAGGGGTGGTGGGTTAAATTGGCTGATGGAGGGGTGGTGGGCTAAATTGGCTGATGAAGGGGTGGTGGGTTAAATTGGCTGGGAGCTGTGGTGGGCTGAATTGGCTGGTGGAGGGGTGGTGGGCTAAATTTGCTAGTGGAGGGGTGGTGGGTTAAATTGGCTGGTGGAGGGGTGGTGGGTTAAATTGGCTGGTGGAGGGGTGGTGGGTTAAATTGGCTGGGAGCTGTGGTGGGCTGAATTGGCTGGTGGAGGGGTGGTGGGCTAAATTTGCTAGTGGAGGGGTGGTGGGTTAAATTGGCTGGTGGAGGGGTGGTGGGTTAAATTGGCTGGGAGCTGTGGTGGGCTGAATTGGCTGGTGGAGGGGTGGTGGCTAAATTTGCTAGTGGAGGGGTGGTGGCTAAATTTGCTAGTGGAGGAGTGGTGGGTTAAATTGGCTGGTGGAGGGGTGGTGGGTTAAATTTGCTAGTGGAGGGGTGGTGGGTTAAATTGGCTGATGGAGGGGTGGTGGGTTAAATTGGCTGGTGGAGGGGTGGTGGGCTAAATTTGCTAGGAGGGGTTGGTGGATTAAATTTGGCTCGTGGAGGGGTGGTGGTTTAAATTGGTTGGTGGAAGGGTGCTAAAAGTAATATCCAATTCTTGTAATTTAATGGCCCTTGAAGAACTAACTGCATTGAGATTATTTAAGTAGCTAATCTAATTATTTTACACTCCAACGTACACCTTCGTGAAATTTCGCAGCCACAATCTTCGACAGCAAGTACGGCAGCGACCAGGAATACCGGTTGGAACGCGAGCACGACTTCACGTGCGAGAAGCAGCAGCGAATCTCGGCGGCCAAAGCTCGCTGGCAAGCGGCCAGGCTGCTGGTGCAGCATGCTCACTCTCAACTGGGCTACGCTGTGCAGCGATGGGATTACATATGCCGCATTCCTGCAGTGTGAGCGAGCCTATTGCTTGCTGTTGGGTTCATAGTTCAAGAGTTTAGTTAGGCCCCGCTAAATCCGCTCCCTCCCCTATGATCCGCCCTGGCCCCTATCCCCTCTCATCCACTTTCTCCCCTCTGATCCCCTCTCATCTGCACCCTCCCCGCTTATCTCCTCTCATCCGCTCTCTCCCCTCTCATCCGCTCCCTCCCCGCTTATCCGCTCCCTCCCCTCTCGACCGCTCCCTCCCCTCTCATCCGCTCCCTCCTCTCTCATCCACTCCCTCCTCTCTCATCCGCTCTCTCCCCTCTCATCCACTCCCTCCTCTCTCATCCGCTCCCTCCCCTCTCATCCGCTCCCTTCTCTCTCATCCACTCCCTCCCCTCTCATCCGCTCCCTCCCCTCTCATCCGCTCTCTCCCCTCTCATCCGCTCCCTCCCCGCTTATCCGCTCCCTCCTCTCTCATCCGCTCCCTCCCTTCTAATCTTCTCTCCTTGAAACTTGAATCAAACTACTTTCACCACGCTGCACCTCAAATCTCAACTGATGAGTCCTGCAGCCAACTGTAATCCCAACCATTCGCTTTCAGAGACAAAAGCCTATCAAAAGAGACACTTGCCAGGTTGTGTTGAATAAATTCAGTTAAAGATTTCCTATAAAGGTTTACCGATAAATCTCGCATGATGAACGTTTTAATCAAAATCCAGCAAAATGGCATTTTTTCTTTTGCTTTTACAATCTTTTGGAAAGGAACTAAGTCTATCGGATTACATATACTTTTGGCCGTTATGTGCCTGGCCTCGTGAAGTGTGTATTTTAATTTTATAATAGTTTTGATAACGAACTTACCGGATTGTTTTGTTTAAATTTCACAAATGAAACAAACACAATATCGCAGCAAAAAAGTGGAGCAGACACCGGAGCAGCAGTTGCTGGAGCTCAGCCTTGACGGCTTGGACAGAAATTTAAGGAGTCTGCAATTCCGTCGATGGTTTGTTTGTTTAAATTCGACATTGAATTGCCGTTGAAACAATAAAACAAAAAATGGCGGCAATTTAATCACGTTGCAAGCTTCAATTAGCTGTCTTTTACACGAAAAGGAAATGCATATCATGCACTCACCAGTGCTGTAATACTGGCACCAATACAAACCTCTACTGGCGCAGCACTTTGAGATTATTGAAATTCATTTGAATGCCGAATTTCGATTTAAGATATTTTCTTAGCAATTCTTGACTAAATGCATTGGAACTAGAATAGTTGAGCTTTCAAAAACGTTAAACAAAATGAATTAATTATTCAATGGCAGCATGATTCGTTACCTCCGATCGAACACAACCCATCTCAGGAACAGCCAGATGCGCTACGGAATAGCAACAGAAGTTCGCAACTACCTGATCGCCGCCAGCACAAATCTGCGCAACAGTCAGGGCTACCTGAAGGGTATCGATTTTCCTTATTGCAAAACTGACGAAGTAAGCACAATATTTATTTTTATAATTATCTATGCGTGTGCCCATTCTGCTAGTAAAAAAAACAATTATTTAATTTATCATTCAGGTGAGCACGTTGGAGCGAGCTACCAACAAC
The DNA here is from genome assembly GCA_002269645.1 of Macrostomum lignano. Classification (NCBI taxonomy): domain Eukaryota; kingdom Metazoa; phylum Platyhelminthes; family Macrostomidae; genus Macrostomum; species Macrostomum lignano. The sequence continues at coordinate 399,781 of NIVC01000594.1, forward strand.
ATTTACGGCGACATGGCTACAACTGAGCGGCATCAGCATGCTATGAACGTTTTCCGGTCAACATTCCAGCGGTCTCACGCCCTATTGCAGTGGTTTGATGTTGTACGTTTATTAAATTGTACATAGGGTAGAGAGGAAAGCTTGAGTGTACATATACATATTGGGGTAGAGAGGAAAGCTGAAGTGTACGTAGACAGAGGTCTACCTGGAGTGTAAACAGACATAGATGGGTAGAGAGGAAAGCTGGAGTGTAAACAGATATAGAGGGGTAGAGAGGAAAGCTGAAATGTACATAGATAGAGGGGTAGCTGGAGTGTAAACAGACATAGATGGGTAGAGAGGAAAGCTGGAGTGTACATATACATAGAGGGGTAGAGAGGAAAGCTGAAGTGTACATTGCCATAGATGGGTAGAGAGGAAAGCTGAAGTTTACATAGCCATAGAGGTGTAGAGAGGAAAGCTGGAGTGTACATTGCCATAGATGGGTAGAGAGGAAAGCTGGAGTGTACATTGCCATAGATGGGTAGAGAAGAAAGCTGGAGTGTACATAGCCATAGAGGGGTAGAGAGAAAAGCTGAAGTGTACATTGCCATAGATGGGTAGAGAAGAAAGCTGGAGTGTACATAGGCATAGAGGGGTAGAGAGAAAAGCTGGAGTGTACATTGCCATAGATGGGTAGAGAGGAAAGCTGGACTGTACATGGCCATAGAGGATAAATGCTACGTAGCTGCGAGGTACCTTAAATAGACGTATTTATTCAATTTTGAAGGTAAAAGTCAGTTCCGAAACTGTCGAATAACTACAACAATTCCGCTAAACATTTTTTTCAGGTCATCGACAAGACAATCGACCGCGACCTCCTGATGGCCATAGAAGAGCTGTTTGCTAAAAAGCGCGAACTGCGGATCGAACGAGTGCGCCTCATCCGTGAGAAGCTGGTTGAGCTGTTCGGTGCTGAGGAGGCCGCGGCTGCCGGCTTAGACGAAGGTGAGACGAGCTTGTCTCTTTTGTTTTACTCGTAATTTATGATCGAAAATAAAAGTAAACACTTCTTTTTTATTGTAAAACGACAAATGTAAAGAGATTTACATTTTCTAACGGATCAAATTTGTTTGTTAAATAATTTTCAGCCGACCTGCAGCTTGACGAGGGTAAATATTATATTAAAGTGTACTTTTAGCACGTATAATTACGTAATTATTATTTGGTAAATACTATTGATTTGGTCCAATTGATTCCTGGTTTGTCATTAGCCAAACACTTTTCGGTAATTATCTTTTTAGAAATGTCATTGACAACTGTAGCAGATCTTGCTATAGACAAATTGGCGATAGAGAATTCCGATTTCCCGAGAGCATGCTAAATACACTGTCCCATGACTGAGCGTGCGTTTTTGGTCCAAAAAGCGTGCATTAATCTTACAGTCTATGGCCCAACCCTATGCGGCGTAGCCAAAAAAGCGTGCAGATAATGAAAAAAAGCGTGCAGATAATGAAAAAAAGCGTGCAGATAATGAAAAAAAGCGTGCAGATAATGAAAAAAAGCGTGCAGATAATGAAAAAAAGCGTGCAGATAATGAAAAAAGCGTGCAGATAATGAAAAAGCGTGCAGATAATGAAAAAGCGTGCAGATAATGAAAAAAAGCGTGCAGATAATGAAAAAAAGCGTGCAGATAATGAAAAAAAGCGTGCAGATAATGAAAAAAAGTGTGCAGATAATGAAAAAAGCGTGCAGATAATGAAAAAAAGCGTGCAGATAATGAAAAAAAGCGTGCAGATAATGAAAAAGCGTGCAGATAATAGCGTACAGCGCAACAAAAAACAGAAGTTTGCAAGAAACGTTTATTAAAACAAAGGAGAACACAGCAGAATTTAACACCGATGCACAGAAACAAAAAGTCAGCAGTAAAACAGATGACAGCAGAAAGGTCGACGAGTATTGAGCCTCATGCTTCTTAGACGATTTGACATCGGTCTCTTGCTCCAGCGCCCGGATTGATGCGTCAAGGTCGATCGAGGCCAAGTCGTCGTTCAAATCAGGGATGGAGTCGAATAGGCGGTTCAGCTCCTCGTTGTCGTCCACACTAGTTGCTTGGAGACGTAACTGCTCGTTCACAAGCTTCTCAACGTCGGCCCACTCCAAATGGTGGGAGATCTCACCGGCCGTCATGCCGCTTCTCATGCCGTTAGGAAATAATGAATCCATATGGGGCCAAACTCACGATCAGAAGCTTGTGCATAGCAAGAAATTGTCTATGGTGACTAAGAAAATGTCTATGGTAGGAACTCCTAGCTGCAGGAACAAAAAGCGTGCAGATAATAAAGTACAGTGCTGTGACGAAGAATTTTTTCAACGCACGCTTAGTCATGGGACAATATGCCTACTACTAGGCTTTCGAGTGCGATAATAGTCTTGGCTCGAGTGCGCGAAGCGCATATTTTCCCCTAGTAGTAATCTTACATTAGCGATATAACAAATATACGCTCCAATTACCTAGCTATGATCCAGTCCATTTCTAAGAAAATAGAAGTTTTTATGATTTTATGACACTGTAGCCATGCATTGTACACAAATTGTATTTGATGCCACACAAAGTAGTAGCACTGTAATTTAATTAACTAATTGCATAATTGATTGCGTCATCTATTGCAAGTTCGAACAGGGACACTACATCTTACTATTAGTAGTACCGATTAAAGCACTGCGTTTGCAATTTTTGATGATAATTATCGCTAAACTATTTAGCGTTCTTTCGAGATCCCATCAGCTGGACGGGAGTAACGAATTCTTTAAATCTAGAAGAGATCTAGAAATCTAGAGAATGTCTATGGGCATCAGATCTCTAAGGGTAGTGGGTGTCGTACAGATGTCTAGAGAATGTCATACAAATCTCTAGAGGGTATCGTATAGATATCTAGAGGGTGTCGTATAGATATCTACAGTGCGTTGTATAGATACCCAGAGGTTGTCGTATAGATATCTAGAGGGTGTCGTATAGATATCTAGAGGGTGTCGTATAGGCATCTAGAGGGCGTCGTATAGGTATGTAGAGGGTGTCGTATAGGTATCTAGAGGGTGTCGTATAGGTATCTAGAGGGTGCTTTATATATATCTAGAGGGCGTCGTATAGATATCTAGAGGGTGTCATATAGGTATCTAGAAGGTGTCGTATAGGTATCTAGAAGGTGTTTTATATATATCTAGAGGTTATCGTATAGATATCTAGAGGGTGTCGTATAGGTATCTAGAGGGTGTCGTATAGATATCCAGACGTTATCGTATAGATATCTTGAGGTTGTCTTATAGATATCTAGAGGGTATCGTATAGATATCTAGAGAGTGTCGTATGGATCTCTGGGTGTAAAGCCTATCTCTAGAGGTTTCTAATATATCTCTTGAGAACGCAATATATAGATCTAGAGGTTTCTAATGGATCTCTAGAAAATCCCGCTTCCAGATGTACATGTAACAAACTCTACATAGGTCTTGTCATTCAATAGGCATTCATGTCTCAAATTTGAAGTGCATATTCCCATATTAAATCAATAGCAACTTCATAACAAGAAGCAGGTAGGCAGGTTATGAGACTTCATCTCATATCTGTAGCTAAAATCAATCTGCACTATACAGAGTACGCCAGCAGCGCAAGTTCTAAATGCATATCCACACATATTTGCCAAGCCTACTGTGTCAACAATACGACTTTGCCATGAAGTCACTGCAGCATGCAGAGCTCTAGCATTGCGTTCCTCTCTCTGGTGTAAAGTCAAAAAGGGAGAGAGAGCATCGAGAAAAGGGCTTTTGTCCCCTAAAAGCTGTCTGAACTAACGGCAGACATTGAATTGTTCCCATATGCAAAGCCGCTCAGGCAGGCACTTCGCAATCAATTCTACCTGTCTAGTATTTTATTGTTGTACCAAACTCATGCCCAACTGAATTGGTTGCCATTGACAACAGCTACTGCTGCTGCTGCGTGTGGCCCAGCAAAGCTGTTGTTAGGAATTAGGGCAAAATTATATGTAGCTTAATACAGAGCAAGAGCTGTGACAGCTATAACCCAGCTATGCCTGACCATTAAATCATAATTCTAAGCTTTGAAACAATAAATTATCCAAATGTGATCTGTTTTACGACTTTTTTTTCGCGATTTTCTAGTACACCTAACAAAGTGTTTCTATATCTAGAAATAAAATTTGGCTACTTTTGTTCTTGGAATGTATGAATTGGAGCCTGTTAATTATCAACTATAACTATATTGATCCCATGTACAATACAGCCTACTGAACACAAAAGTAGTGAAAGAGAATTTTAATTTGCTCGAAATCTTGATCTATTCGTTGAAAAAATGTATTATTATAATTTTTGTTTCCACTCAATCCTAAAATACAATAGATTGTTGGAGTGTATACTACTAACGATGAAATTTTAGTTAGTAGTTTGTACGCTTCTTAGTAGAATAATTTAAACAAAATATAAGAGACTGTTTTATTTAAATTGAATTATTTCACACCCACGCAGACGGGAATCTCACGGATGCCAGGCGTCTGCAAGAGCAGCTGTCCAAGGTCAACGAGGAAGAGCTGAAGAAGCAGCTGGAGAATGTGAAGATTGTTCAACCAGAGAAAGTCCAACAGTCCAAGGAACAGGAGGCCGCTGTTGAGGCAGCCGCGGCTGCTGCGGATGGCGACTCGAAGTCCGCTGATGCCGACGAAAAAGCGCCGAAGGTTGAGGCGGTGCCACTGAAGGAGCTCGCGCCACCGCCCAGCGAGGACCAGCTGTTTGGTGCGGGGGCTTTGATATTGCATTTTACAGTGGTCCACCGTTTGACTGGGGAATTCTACTCCGTTTGACTGGGGAATTCTGCTCCGTTTGACTGGGGAATTCTGCTCCGTTTGACTGGGGAATTCTGCTCCGTTTGACTGGGGAATTCTGCTCCGTTTGACTGGGGAATTCTGCTCCGTTTGACTGGGGAATTCTGCTCCGTTTAACTGGGGAATTCTGCTCCGTTTGAGTGGGGAATTCTGCTCCGTTTGACTTGGGAATTCTGCTCCGTTTGACTTGGGAATTCTGCTCCGTTTCACTGGGGAATTCTACTCCGTTTGACTGGGGAATTCTACTCCGTTTGACTGGGGAATTCACCTCCGTTTGACTTGGGAATTCTGCTCCGTTTCACTGGGGAATTCTACCCCGTTTGACTGGGGAATTCACCTCCGTTTGACTGGGGAATTCTGCTACGTTTCACTGGGGAATTCTACTATATTTGACTGGGGAATTCTACTCCGTTTTATTGGGGAATTCTACTCCGTTTTATTGGGGAATTCTACTCCGTTTGACTGGGGAATTTTACTCCGTTTGACTGACGAATTCTCCTATGTTTGACTGGGGAATTCACTTTGTTTGACTGCGGAATTCACTCCGTTTGACTGGGGAATTCTACTACGTTTGACTGGGGAATTCTACTTCGTTTGACTGGGGAATTCTACTCCGTTTGACTGGGGAATTCTGCTCCGTTTGACTGGGGAATTCTACTATATTTGACTGGGGAATTCTCCTCCGTTTGACTGGGGAGTACGTTCTTCTCTTTCACCTGGAAATTCTACTCTGTTTGAACCGGGAATTCTCGATCAGTTGGACTTGGAATTTTTTCCCTGTTTTGTTTGATTTAGTATACTGATATTCTCTGTCTGACTAAGGAATTCCCCTCTATAATTCTCGTCCGTTTGCTTTGATTCTCTGTCTCACCGTAGAATTTTGTGCACTATACCATGCATGTACTTTTTGCAATGGGATTTTTTACTTCCGTAGAGTAATGTTTTGTTCAATAATTTTTCGTCTTTTTGGATGAAATTTTACCCAGATTAAATAACTGTCAGTTCTAAATATAGTTCCCTTAATCTCCAACAGGCGACATCGACTCAATCAAGAAGCAATACGAGATCGACATGGAGGAATTTCAACGCGCCCAGGATGTCAACAGGGCCCGCGTGGAGCAGGGGCTGCAGGTAAAGATAATTTTTTTGTCATGTTTTATACAAAATGATAAGTCTCGATAAACTTTTATGATAACAATGTTGAATCGCTTCCGTAAACTATGAATATCGTCAAATACGAGTAAATTTTTGGCGCTAATTTAAATTTACTATAACTTTCCAGGAAAAACTGGCAGCGAGAAAGTCGCGCAAGGCGCGTAAAATGGCCCAACAAGAGCAGACGGAGAAGCTGTTGGAAGAGAGCGCCAGTGCTTAATCACACAGGAAAATTGTTTGTTTTTTTAGAGTTTAACTGACCAGTAGCAATCCGTTTGGTTGGCAACTCGCATGACCAAATTAATTTTTTTTAAGACTTGTCACATCTGAAGTTTTAACCGCAATACCCCTTTATCTGCTGAACAGTCATAAGTTACCTGCAATCTATCTATAAATATCAAAGTTATAATTACATTTATTAATACATAATTTGCTGTACTTTATGGCTTTCCTTTATCTAATTATTTTCAACTGCTAATCAATAATTTGTCAATAATTCGTCCGAACCTTTTGACACGGCAGTCAACTTGCTGCAATATTTTTTGAAGATTTTTTCTTTTTGAAATTTCACTTTAAAGCCGAAAATCTACATGACATTGAGTTTAAGAAATAATATTTATAGCTGTGCAATACTTATTTATATCGCTGCTACTATCAGTCCTTATCAGTCAGCTACAGTGCAGACATAATAAAAACCATTCTTTTGTTAAACTGCTATCAGTTCCAAAGATCTAAATAAATAATTTTTATTTTTAACCAAGCTAAAGAGAAATAATCTCTACTTTATATAATATCATTTTCTATGGAAACCAACTAGCAATGCTTTAAATAATGTTCTTCATCCAAACATACTACTGAATAGATGCAATAAGTAGTCTAGTGCAAAAACAGGGCAAAAAATCGAGCTTAAAACAGGAGGCCTTCCAGATCTGTAAAAAGTAAAAGGAAGATCGTGCGATTTATTTGCATACGGTGAATTAAACAGCTTACAATTGCCAAATAAATATGATAAAGTAAGAAAGTATAAAGAAATTAGTGTACACACGGAGTGTGCACAAATTGTGTAAGCCGTGTGTTAATGGTAACTAAAATGCAATTAGAAAATTAATTGGATTAGATGTAATAAAATTAATTCCAAAAAACCAGATAAAACACCAGTTTTAGTAAACTTTCCATATAGCTCTACTACTAGTAGTGTAGTTCGCAATAAAAATCTGATTGATTTTATACATGTTATTTATAACATGTTATACAGATTAAGTTTGCCTGACTGGCAGCGGGTGTCCTTCCGTATTGAAGACCCATTGAGCTGACGAGAAATAGTCGCGGTCTGAGAATATCAGATAGAGGTACTTGAGCGTCTCAGCTAGAAAGTAGCTGGGCTGCAGGTCGCCAACAGGCGGCCTCGCCGAGTAGACGTCCGACAGAATGGCGAATCCGCCAGTTGAAACTATTCGAGAGTACCGCTCCAGAGCTTCAACCGTTTCCCAGGCCCAGTCGCGGTAGCGCTGGTCTCCCGTGATGCGCCACAGGTGAAAATAGGATTCCACTGTCTCTGGGCGAAGCATGTGGGTCTGCGGGATTGGTGCGGCAGTTCTGAGTGTACTTTTGTACTGCTTAGGTGAATCAGTTAGTTAGTTAGTTAGTTAGTTAGTTAGTTAGTTAGTTAGTTAGTTAGTTAGTTAGTTAGTTAGTTAGTTAGTTAGTTAGTTAGTCAGTCAGTCAGTCAGTCAGTCAGTCAGTTAGTCAGTCAGTTAGTTAGTTAGTTAGTTAGCTAGTTAGTTAGTCAGTCAGTTAGTCAGTCAGTTAGTCAGTCAGTCAGTCAGTCAGTCAGTTAGTCAGTCAGTTAGTTAGTTAGTTAGTTAGTTAGCTAGTTAGTTAGTTAGTCAGTCAGTTAGTTAGTTAGTTAGTTAGTTAGTTAGTTAGTTAGTTAGTTAGTTAGCTAGTTAGTTAGTTAGTCAGTCAGTCAGTCAGTCAGTTAGTCAGTCAGTTAGTTAGTTAGTTAGTTAGTTAGCTAGTTAGTTAGTTAGTCAGTCAGTTAGTTAGTTAGTTAGTTAGTTAGTTAGATATTTAGTTTGTCAGTCAGTTAGTTAGTTACGAGCGTAGTTAGTTAGTTAGTTAGTTAGTTAGTTAGTTAGTTAGTTAGTTAGTTAGTTAGTTAGTTAGTCAGTTAGTTAGTTAGTTAGTTAGTTAGTTAGCTAGTTAGTTAGTTAGTCAGTCAGTTAGTTAGTTAGTTAGTTAGTTAGTTAGATATTTAGTTTGTCAGTCAGTTAGTTAGTTACGAGCGTAGTTAGTTAGTTAGTTAGTTAGTTAGTTAGTTAGTTAGTTAGTTAGTCAGTTAGTTAGTTAGTTAGTTAGTTAGTTAGTTAGTTAGTTAGTTAGTTAGTTAGTTAGTTAGTTAGTTAGTTAGTTAGCTAGTTAGTTAGTCAGTCAGTTAGTTAGTTAGGAGTGTAAAGCGACGCTGACTTTATAATTGACAGTTATGTATACACTGTCTGAGCCTTCAGGATCTCAGACTCTGCTATTGACTGCTGTGTAAAATCGAACCTTATCCTCAGGCCGAATCGCCACAGCCTCCACATTATTATCGAACTCAAAGGCCTCAGGCCCGAGGCCGACAGCTGATCTTCTGTAAGCCTCTCGGCAAGTTCGCGTCAGTTCAACACCGATTGAAAGCCACCTCCGTCTGGTCCGTTCAGAGTCGAGCTGACGACCTCCAGCGGCGCAGCTGGGCGTGGCGTTTGCGGCTAAAGCGAACAGCCCGCCCGCAAAGCACGCCAGATGCTCCATCCGATTATCAACAGGTCGACCGTCTTTCAGAGGGGCCAAGT